>JACGAQ010001148.1:0-69392 GCA_014119065.1 Orius insidiosus | reverse complement strand
AATTCTCGAAAAACTAATTTCGATTATGGCCCTACAGAAATTAAAAATACATCTCAATAATCGAAGAAAAACATTTGAAAAATAAAAAACTCAAGATGTCAGCAAGAGAAATGATGACATTTGTTATCAATTTTCCCATTATGATCGGTGACTTTGTCCCCGATGACGATGATGTGGGCATTTCTGATTAACCTAATCCAAATCATTGACATTTTGCTTCGTTTCGAAATTACCGAGGAGTCGGTATTACAATTGGAACAGAAATCATACATCACAATGCAAACTATGTAATTTTATTTAAAGACACACTAAAACCGAAATTCCACATACTAACCCATTATCCGACAATCCTTAAACAGTCGGGGCCTCTGCGAAACATATGGTGTTTTAAGTTCGAACAAAAGCACAAACAATTCAAACGTATGCACGCATAATAACTTCAAGAAAAAACATTTGCCAAACTTAGCCAAAAAGTACGAATTAAAATTCGCCTATGAAATGACAACAAAAGAAAACACGGAAATAAATAATAAAAAAATCGATAAAAGCAGCTATGATAGCTTATAAAAAAACATGCTAGGAGAAAAGGATATTCAATATTATTCCAAATCAATTTGAAAGGTGTTTCTTACGAATCTGGGCAATTTATTTTTACATATAACCGCGAAAGACCGTCGAGTTTTACGTAATCCGGGAAATCTTATCCGTTGGAAACAAGAAAATGTTAATTTTTGGCCAAAAAATACTATCACATGATTTTGATAACCATACATTGACTTACATAATAGATCCTAAAAAATATGGTAGTTTAGAATTCATAAGTATCATGAATTGGCAGGGCCACCCATTCATTTAGTAAAAACAGCAAGAGGAATGCATTGCTTGAGGCCAAAAGATTATTATCATACTTAGGTTAATCATTTTTCCCCCTCCCTACCAATACTCTGTTCTCTTTCAAAGATACATACTTATGCAATAGGTACATTAACATACAATACATACAAACTCAACTCATACAGAATACAAAATACACAAAACAAAATACAAAATAATACAAAATACAAAATAACTCTATGAAAATCTGATCCTTCTTATACGTTCCAAGTTCCAAGAGTGAGAATCTGGATCGGATGCGCCTGCTCTCTGTTCCTTTTTCGTACGTAGTCCCGACTCCCTGGTCCCTACCTCGTGGCATGATGAACCCCCCTCCCACCGCTAACACGTAAACGCTGCGGCAGAACAGCGAACACAGTCTGAACTAAAGAACTAAAGGATAAGGTCCAAGGAATCCAACCTCTCCGCATTGCATTCATTGCGCGTGTCACGTGAGTGCATTCAAGAATCAAGTTTTAAGATTCTCGCCGGCTTTAATCTACTATCGTAATATTCTTTATGCCACTTGTATAGCTTTTAATTAAATTTTAGAGTATTTCATCGACACGAGCTCGCATAAAGTTGCAAACTGTCGAACGTCCTCAAAGCTTCGATCGCACCACGTGGTTGGGTGCGAAAGTCTTCAGAATCTCTCCGCTTAATCGCATTTTCGTAAGTTTTTTTCTCTCTCGTTTCTTCTTAGCTTTTGATTAAATTTAGAGTAAATTTTCATCGTCGAGCGATCGCCAAAAGTTATAAACGGACAGTCGAACGTCCTCAAAGCTTCGATCGCACCACGTGGTTGGGTGCGAAAGTCTTCAGAATCTCTCCGCTTAATCGCATTTTCGTAAGTTTTTTTTCTCTCTCGTTTTCTTCTTAGCTTTTGATTAAATTTAAGAGTAAATTTTCATCGTCGAGCGATCGCCAAAAGTTATAAACGGACAGTCGAACGTCCTCAAAGCTTCGATCGCACCACGTGGTTGGTGCGAAAGTCTTCAGAATCTCTCCGCTTAATCGCATTTTCGTAAGTTTTTTTTCTCTCTCGTTTTCTTCTTAGCTTTGATTAAATTTAAGAGTAAATTTTCATCGTCGAGCGATCGCCAAAAGTTATAAACGGACAGTCGAACGTCCTCAAAGCTTCGATCGCACCACGTGGTTGGGTGCGAAAGTCTTCAGAATCTCTCCGCTTAATCGCATTTTCGTAAGTTTTTTTTCTCTCTCGTTTTCTTCTTAGCTTTTGATTAAATTTAAGAGTATATTTCATCGTCGAGCGATCGCGAAAAGTTATAAACGGACAGTCGAACGTCCTCAAAGCTTCGATCGCACCTCGTGTTAGTGTGCGAAAGTCTTCAGAATCTCTCCGCTTAATTGCATTTTCGTAAGTTATTTCATTTTACAGGTTAATGGCTTTTCTATAGATTTTTATCGTCAATTGATCTCGTTGCAGTGATCCATAATGGAAGATTGGTGTTGCAATGAGGATAATAATGTTTATCCTAAAGAGAAGGAATTGCTGAACAGTTTTCTCTCACATCAAACTCTGCAGACATGTCATCGGAAATTGAACCTTTGAACGATGAGCTTGAATCTCTTTTAGGAGACTGGGGACTAAAGCATCTTTTACCTGAATTTATTAGTAAGTTAATGGTGTCTAAAAATGCAAGAACTGCTAATTGAAAACCTGACCACCTTTTTTTCCTCTCTAATTTTAGACCAACAATTGACGGTTTCCATACTCAAAGAGATTACTCGCTCGCAGCTGGAAAGAATGTTAAGTTTTTATCCACTTGGTGTCCAGTTCCAGTTGGAAATAAGATTCATAGAATGGCGAAAATCTATTGGCAATCCTGTGGTGTGTTGTGGTGGACCTCCCCCCTCTATCGCCCCTCTCGTCAATGTGGTACCTCCATTGACTCCATTGGCCCCTGACAACAAGGTCACACAGTCTCCTGGTAAAAACCTTATACATATTATGAAACCGTAGCTTATGCATAATCATCTATTTTTCAGCAACTTTATCTGAAATTTTGCATTCTTCCAATAAGGGGAAAAGACTTATTGAATTTTACAATGAAAAAGGAAATTTTGGCCCTGAACAACGGAGCATTCTTATAAATGTAATAATTATTTTCAAGACCGAGAGTTACCATTTACTTTGAAAACCAGTCGAGACATAGAGCTCCAAATATTGGAAAGATTTCCAACTGAAATAATTGTAAGTTAATTGTATATTATGATGTATAGGTATAACAAAAGTACCAACAGTAACAAAAGTAGGTAATGTATAACTTTTAACTGTTTACAGGAACTATCGTAGTAGCACTGATAAAAGAGGGCGACTGTACGTGAAATATCACAATTCAATATCCACAGAGAGGAATGCTCTAAAAAATAAAAAAACCAAGAAATGCATCATACAAATGAAAGATCGGTTTAATATGGATTTCGGTATAGCTCTTTTATTATTATTCTGTTAATTTTTAGTATTCAATACTTTAATTCTACTGTTTTTTTTTAGTACCTGAGGACAATGCCGAGCTTTGTCTTTCATCAATAAAACATGAAAGACTGTCTTCATCTGAAATAGATTGCTTATGGTCAGCATGCCACAAAGCAAGGATGGATTTATTCGAAAACATTCTATGGTCGACGTTTTAAATACATGGGAGCCGTACAACAAACCGAGCGGTTATCGTATGGTACTAAAAATTTTCTTGTTATTATAAATAATAAACATTGTAACTTGCAGATTGAAATGGATTTCACACTTGCATTTAACGAAAAATCACTGCTCGAACGGTGGGACTTTGAAGTTAATAAAATTATAAACTTCATTAAAACAAATATCAAAGACAAAAAATGTCTTGCTTTGATAAACGACTTAACCGAAGATTCTAACTCAAGTAATAAAATAAAAAATAAATTAGTTGAAAATTTTATCTAATTACATATATTTTTAGACCACCGTGATGCTGTCGTTATTTTGACTTTACAAGCATATTTTGTTCCCACGGCGAGATCAATTAAGAAAGATGCGAATGGGAAAAAAACGTAATAAAATATTCTATAAAGGACGCCCAAGACTCCATACTTTTTATTGGAAAGACACTTCAAGAAGTTGAGGATACAATCAAATTTAAAGTTGAAAGACAGGCAAATCTTCAACCAGCCATTTACTGTGTAGGTTCATTAAAGAAAATTACCGATATTGTTGTTATAATAGAAAATATTAGATACTGTTTTAAATCTATAATCAAAGCACTTGATATATGCTTCAAAGCTATGTATGTCTTCAACTTGTCGCTTCCGGAAGAATCTAAAAATTTTTACTCGTTTGTCGAAAGTCACTTCTACAATCTTAAACCGTCTGTCAAGCTAGACAAAATTTTTATTCTCAAAGAATTTTTAGCACAATGAATGTACCTAATTAGGTTTTTTTTTGTAACCCATTTTTAAATAAATTTTGAAATACATATCTTACTGTTTTTACTTTCTTTTACCTTATGAGTTATGATATATATGAAATTGTTCTTTTAAATAAAGAAACAAATTAATGAAAGAATGAATCGATTGCTTTAAACTAAAGACGAGGTTCATTATGTTCTTGAACAAAAGTTGTTCTATTAATGAATTATATTTAAGGTTTTAATAAAAATTTTCAATAATTAAACGAAGGAGTTTCATTAAAAAAAACAAAAATTTTTAAATCAATGAAGTAACTACGTTGAACCATGAACGATGGTTCATTGCTTTCAACAATACTATTTCCAATAACTATAAAAGGTTCATTGATTGTAGTAAACATTATTCCTCACATCTATGATGATATTATTAAAACGGTAAAAAAATATTAAGTACAATGAATCTAGATTGTTGAATTATGGAACCATTTACTTATATTTACGAAAAGATTCATGTGAGCTATTCAAGTAGGATTTATAACATCAATAATTCAAGTTCATTGCTCCAAAGAAATATTCATACCTAAAGTAATTTAATGAAATGCGTTCATTCTGGCAACAATCCCCGTAATTGGAGCCCTTTTAATGAAAATATTTCATTGAAGCAACTGCTTTTTTTTAATATAACGTCAGTTTTTTTTTCAGTGTAAATCTCGTCTGGAAATCCGCATTTTTATTTTCACGTTTTTTATTTTTTTTCTCTTTGGGAAAACAAAACGTTTTCCTCTTAATTAAAATCCTCATGTTGAATTAGACGGAGAAATGATCAAGTTAAACGTTGATGAGGCCGGCAACCGGGTTACAAAGGCGATGATGCATTACGCTGATTAGAGGAGAACCGAGGGAGGATGATTGAAACATCGCTTACCTGGCCTCGCGAATCGATGCGTTTTCCATTTCCATATCGCCATTTGATTTCATGTGCATCCCAGAGGATAATAACACGATTAATACTCCCTGTTGAATATTGTTAACCTTATTATCTATGATTATCCCCCAAGTCAATTAGTTGCTCCTTTGTATTATATCTGTGCATGACATATTTTCAGTTATTGCTTTCCAAATATATTTATATCAATTAAAAATCTTTGCGGAATATCTAGAAACTGGAGGTTTGACCGTTTTCCCCACGATCTCATCAGGATGGCCAATTGTCCCGCTTTGGCTACATAAAGCCATCCTCTAAAAAAGTAAACGCCACCAAAATAAAGCTAGAGACTGTGGTACTGGTGGCTCCTGTGGTTAATACCGTTTTTCAGATTTTCTGGTCTAGAAACACTCGCTTATAAGGTGCTAGGGCGTTTAACATCTTTTTTACCGGTTTTGGGTAGATTTTTTGGATAATTTTGGTGTAGAAACACCCTTTTATAGTTTTCTAAGCTTTCAAGACCCTATTTAAACGGGGTTTTGGGCGTTTAACATCATTTTTACCGGTTTTTGAGTTTGGTTTGGTATAAAACAAACCCAATTTTATCGTTTTTTTAAAATTTCAAAAGCACATTAAACGGGCGTTCGAACGTTTCACCCATTTTTCGAAGTTTTCGGCCGTTTTTTCTCGATTTTTCGGTATAAATCGTGCGTTGAAAAATATGCTAAATTTATATCCTTCACCAAGATTTGCTCTCAAATACCTGATTCATAGGGTGTTCTGACGTTTAACATCTTTTTTACCGCGTTTCGGACCGCTTAATTTGGTAAACACCCATTTTATTCAGATTTTGAGCTTTAAACACCTATTCAAACGGGGTTTTGGGCGTGTAACACCTGTTTTTATGTCTCGATAAAGTGGTTGGCATCCCTTTATAAGCGAAAGGCTTATCAAGATTCGATCAGCTGGATGCAATAGATTAACGTCGATACTATAATCAATTATTCATAAATTCTGTTTGATGCCCTTTTTATGCCGAAAAAATTTCGACTAACTTTCGAAAGGATGTTTAGTGTATCTTTTTTCCATTTAAAACTAATAAAAGAGAATGTATTTTATAAAACAAAGTATTATCTCTTGCCGTGACTCCATTTCCAACATAACAAACGAGACATGAAAGAGGTCGCCTCCCGCACCCTCTCCCTCCGACCCTTTCTAGCTTTCCGCTTCTAGCGACCGTCACATAAGTTTCACCCAGGGACAATTTAAACAAAACCCTTCTCTCTTTGTGAGAATTAACCCCACCACGGGGAAAAGGTTACCGTTAGCAAACCTCCCGACCTAAGCCCAAACCGCCTTCACTCAGAACCGTCGCTATAAAATTTATAACTTTCCCTCCCCCTGGATCTTTGTTAATTTGTGTTCACTCAACTCATAAATTTCAACCGCATGTAATATTAAAAGAAAAACTCTTTTTTTACTATCACGTAACAATTCTGTAACTGACAATTTAAAAAAGAAAAAAAAGAGGGGTATTTTTATACTTATACAGATGTTATTTTACGGTCTACTGGACACAGGTTTAATAGATATTCGGTTTTCAGTCATCTGAAAAACGCGATTTGTTATTGGGGGCCTTGGCAGGCGCAGGTTTCCGAATGAAAAATGGTTTACAGTCGGCTTCGGTTTAAGTGAAAATTAGGTATAGTGAAAAAAAAAATTCTACTGATATCCCACTTCTGATATCAGTCTACAACGTTAATTCGTATACAATTAAAATCCAGCTAATATCGAAAACATTTTTTCAGGATCGAGGTAGAAAAAATGGACGTTTTCGCCTAGCAAGGCCCCACGGAACGGGCGAGGACACCCCAAATTTCTTCCTTTTTCTTCTTTTACTTAAATAAATTGGGTGCCTACATCTCGTCCGAAAGTATTCTCGTCCTAAAAATAATAGAAAAAGAAAAAATATAAACTGTCTTCTCGTCCAAAAGTATTCTCGTCCTAACAGGCTACGCCCCTTTTTAGGACGAGATGACAGTAGGACGAGAATACTTTCGGAGAATCAATTTCATTTAATTTTAAGTAATTTTATTTTACGCTATTTTCAGGACGAGAAGATAGGACGAGAATACTTTCGGACGAGATGATTTCTATTTTATTAAACTGTAATATATTTAAAATTGTAAAAATTGAAATCCGAATGTCTTCTCGTCCTACTGTCATCTCGTCCTAAAAAGGTCGTAGCCTGTTATGACGAGAATACTTTCGGACGAGAATACAGTTTATATTTTTTCTTTTTCTATTATTTTTAGGACGAGAATTCTTTTGGACGAGATGGTGCCCCCAAATAAATTCTATTAAATATAAGAGTATTTAGGACGGCCGTAGCCAGATATCCGCCATTTTTGCGAATTTCAAAAAAAGCTCTCGAAATTCAAGAGACCGGAGAGAAATTCTGTGAAAATCGAATGAAAATTGCGGACGTAAAGAGTTCCCGAAAAATGCAACGGACGGACGGCACCTCAAACAACCTATCGGTAATGATTTTCTTCAATTTTCCCGAAGTCCCCCAAATGGAGGGTATCACAATAACTTCTCTTCTAGAAAAAAGTTAAAACCTCTGTAATCACCCCGAAATTCACATTCAAACAATCATAATTTTATCCTTTTTTTCGGTTACTCATTAAAAATAAATCAATAAAAATGTGCTTTTATTTTATAGGAAGAAAGTTATAACTTACAATAAATAAGAAAAGGCAACGTCGAAACTGTTGAGGTCCCATGAGCTTTTCCGAGAAAACGAGGTCGTAGTCTGTCCTTGGACAACCTATTATTTTTTTTCTTCTCTCGGAATAACCTCTAACGTTATATACAGAATACTAACAAGTAAAAATACCATTTTCTTACAGCGATTTCAGAATTAACACCTTTTTGATTAAAATCTTGGCCCTCCGAAAAAAAGAAGAAGCAAGGGAGATTTTTTTAAAAACCTCTTTTGTGTTACAAGGGTTTCTTTATTCTTACAAAAGGAAGCCCTTTAGTCCTTTGACTTTAGAATTAATTAATGCTGACCTCTTTTTTTTTCTCTCTTAAGTCCTATTTTAAACACATAAAAAAAATTTCGATTTTTAAAAAAGAAAAAATAATTTTTAACTTGATATTTTTCGTTGAAGTAAAACGGAGTTTGAAGGTTTGTAGGGAAACAGTGGATGGGAAAGAAAAAAGGGCCGGAGGGGATGAAGGGAAGTTGACCCAGTTAACGCAGTCTAATGAGGACGGAACCCTCGTGCTCTATCTCGCTCTCCCAACACAACAGAACAGTACCAAAGAGAACGACCATTACTCCTCAAAACCCCCCTCCTTCTACCTCTCGTCCCTCAGGTTATTTTAATGACTTTAGAAATTAAATTCTGTTGTATTAAAATTAATTGGCTTCTAAATCATAGGCCAAGGGTTGCTTTAATGCAGACAAATTTAACACCGGATCATCCTTTTCTTTAATATTGCATCAACAGAGAATTGATGTGAGATGTTTAGAGAATGTGAAGTTTACTCTATTTGTAATGACTCTTCAATAGGGTGAATCGATTTTGCTATTATCCGCTATTAGGCAGGTTTGATTCTTTACTATCTGGGAGATCATTCGCTGTCTCCTTTAAAGGATCCACTTCAGACGTATCGGTTGACTCGGGGGTGCCGTAGGGCTCTCATTCTTCCCTTCTCTCTTAATTTTTTATAATGATGTGGTGAACGTCTTTAAGCATAGCCAAATCTCCCTATTGGCGGACGATTGAAAATTATAAAGAGATTGGTTCTGTCGAGGATTGCCTTTGATTGGTGCTCATGTAATGCTCTTCCCGTGAACGAAGATGCTTTATGTGCTTTAGTGTAAGAAAACTGTATCTGTTAATAACTTCTGTGAATTTCGATATTTTATTGGCAGCTCTCCCCTGACTAAAGTTTCTTCAGTTTCAGACTTGGGGATCACTTTTCCTTTGATGAACATCAATCATTAAGGAGCTCGTTTATGACAAAAGGGGGTTAATTTTTTTCCTCTCGCGAGGATTTGCTCACCCTGTAGGCGGTTCTGGGATGGTTGATGCTCGGTAGGTGCAAAAAGAAGTTAAACTTGCTGGGGTGGAACGCTGCCGCATTTTCCGACGCAGCAATTTTTGTACGTTAGTTTTAGGACGAGAATACTTTCGGATGAGAATACATTTCAATTAATTTTAAGTAATATTTTATTTTACACTTATTTTTAGGACGAGAAGACAGTAGAGACTTTAGGACGAGAATACTTTCGGATGAGATGTGTGCCCCCTTATTAAAGTATAATATTTAAAAACTTGTATAAAAATTAAAAAACCAAGTTGTCCGAATGTCTTCTCGTCTTACTGTCATCTCGTCCTAAAAAGGGGCGTAGCCTGTTAGGACGAGAATACTTTCGGACAAGAATACAGTTTATATTTTTTCTTTTCTATTATTTTTAGGACGAGAATACAGTTTATTTTTTCTTTTTCTTATTTTTAGGACGAGAATACTTTCGGACGAGATGTGTGCCCCCTTTTACTTTTGTGATTCTTTCACATTCTTCCCAATCAGTTAAGAAATAAACTTTTAAAAAATGGCTACTTAGCAAATTTTATGACCCCAAAATACATAGAAATAAATTTTTAAAATTGAAATTTGATGATGAAGAACCGTAAAATTACATCTTATTTCTCCTCATCAAATTGACCATCTCCAAGGACATAAACGTTCCTTACGGAACCTTTTTCGCAAAATTTCCTTAAAAACTTCCTTCTGGCATTATGAACCTACCTTGAAGTGTTCCTTAAAATATAAGGATTCTTCTGTTTTTCCCATTGAGGAATCCTCGAACGAAGGGCTCTCATTGGATAACAACACTTGATTTTCACTTAAAACCTTGCACTTAAGGAACGCAAAAGGATGTCAAAGGTACTCTTTTGGTTAAGGAAAGGAGAACTATAACGTTTACCATTGCACACCAAAGCCTTGAATATCTTCCCTACTTCCCTAAAAGCGGCTCATTTGAATAATATGGACTTGGTTGTTATTATTGATCGAAACCTCGAGAAAAGATGATGAAATAATAATATAAGATGTTATCTGAAGTAAAATTGAGAGTTTTGTTTTCAAAGGATAAGCCGTTTTGTGTGGGTTTTTCGTTGTGATTGTAGTGAATCAAAGCGTGTTCTCAGCAACAAATGGCTTCAGATCCCTGTTTATGGTTTTATCGAAGATCTAAGACTCCCCGGCCTTCTCCTCTCCCAGCTCTCAGGCACTCATCAATAATGTACGTCTAACCTTCCGCCATTCTCAATCGCATTCTCCCTTTTTTTCTCCGGACGTAATCCCTTTTCCCAAAAGGTCCCTTTTTTTCTCTCTCCCCCTCTCCGAAAAAGAGAGAAAAAAACGGCGAAGAACAAAATGAAAAGAGCTCCATTATTTAAGTTTGCCGACGCTCACGGATCATGCCCTTCCCGCTTTTCTACAAGACGGGAGGAGAACTTACAGGGAGAAACATTTTCTACCTCTCTTCCATCCTCTTTTTTTTTTCTTCCTTCCCTTTTAGACTTTACTCCCGCATCCTTGTATTTCCCGTGGGAGTTTTTCTTTCAAATTTTTAACAGCCTATGACATTGACCGGATAATTTATTAGAGCGTAAAGATCTGATTCAAATCCTTGTCATTTTCTGAAAAAAAAAATCAATAAAACTAGTTTACTCCTCACATAAGTTAATTTTTGAAATGAAAATTCATAAATAAGGAATACATTTTTAGGAGAAAAAAAACCGGAGCAAAAAGAAGGGAAGGGTAATCACTCTCGCCGGACGGGGGCGGTGGAGAAGAACTCATTGTCCGAAAGACTCAGAAATTTAATTATAAAGCAGACAGTAAAAGGTAGGAGTTTGGAGAAAACGAGAAGGACGAAAGGGGCGGGGTGAGGGAAAAGGGAAGGGTAATAACGATGATAAAGAGGGTGAGTTTGGCTAGAATTATTTAAGGGTTGGTGGAGCAGAGCTCTCAAGGCTCTCTGAGTCGGGAAATCGATTCGCTTTTGGTTGTTGGTTGAAAGGCAAGAGAATCTCTCCATCTACCATCTTATATCTTTTTTTCCCTCCATCCTCCTTCAAATACAATCAAATACTTGTATATTCCTAAATTTTTAAAAACCATTTTCAAAATTCCTTAAAAAATGCTAGCCGAAGTTGGAAAAACCCAAGCGCGAGTTCAAGGACATAAGAATCCCCTCCTCTTCGTCTCACCCCTCTAAATGGCAAAAATTACGCCCGCCCGACTTTTGATTTCCCATTTATATCTGGTTGCTATTTTTCCATTTTTATTTTTATAAATTATTTGCAATCTTTTTATATATGAGCGCTCCGGGTACGAAGGGCGAACTCAACATCGGACAAATTTTTTGTTTTTTCATTTTCAGATTCTAGACCTCTTGGTGAATACACCCATATAATTTTTATGTTGAATTCGCCCTTTTTTCCCCTTTAAATACGTAAAAACCGATATGCGGCAAAGCTCTAACTGCGATATCCGAGCGGGTACGAAGGGCGAACTCCACATCCTAACTCCACAACCCCACTCCTTTTCCCATTCCAGGGCATGACTTTTCTGTTGAGTTCGACCGTAACTAAAACTTTAAAATGCGAATATCTCGAAACTACGTTTTGTTGAGTTCGCCCTTCGTACCCGGAGAGCCTCATATTTTCTCAAAGAAATTTTAATACGCAATTAGTGAGTCGTAATAACGGCGTTAACTTCTTAGTTTCTTTCACCCCCGGCATTTTCCTCCAAATCTTTGTTAAAGGAATTCGACGAAACATTCATCGGATTCTCTTACATGATATATTTTTGGAAAGAGCTCGTCAAATCCTAAAAAATGACCAGCGTTTAAAAAAAATGTTTTTTTGAAAATTAAGTTTTCCATTTTCCAAAGGAAAAATTTTTCGGAAAAACTTCCCAAGACCGCATAGACATTCCGAAAACAAAGAAAATGAGCTTCTGTTGACAATTTTTCGAAGATTTTTAGTGCTCACATATAGGAAAGTAAAGCTGCGATCTCTTGTTTTTGAAACAAAATGCTCCGGTATGATGCCCCTTAACTAGGGGATCTCAATTTTAAAAATAACCTCTGAATATAATCAACAAAAAAGGTGGGAGAAAAGTGGGATGATAAGTAGAGAGGGAGGAAGTAGATTGATTAATGACTCTCCTGAGGGTGAAAATAATTTGCGACCGGTAAATCATGAGAAATTATTTAGAAACTCGATGTTTTTCCAATCTTTTTTTTAATAGACTTTTTATTTGAATGATTCCTTTTTAAAAAATTTAAATACGGAAAAAAAGAGGTCATTATTAATCTACCCCTTTTATAGATTAGGTGGCCGGGGTTAAATTGAATTCCGAGCTTGGAGCCGGGCTAATCCAGGTTCCCCTCACTCGAAAGCGACCCATGTCAATATTTATTCTATCCGGACTGTTCAAAAGCACCTCTCTTGATGTATGAAGATTTGAGTGATGTGACTTTCCTTTTACCAATTTAATTTTAGAAATAATAAAATAATATTTACTCTAAACTTAGATTTTCTATTCAAATATTCTTTGCCAATAAAGGCGCTTTCCTCCTTGAAATTAGGAGGGAGAAGATGTTGCCTGGCTCTAAACTCCCAGGGAAATCTTTAAAATTCATCATCAAAGGCTCCAAAGAAGCTGATCATGTTAGCTGTGAAGAACGATTTTTGGTACCCTCGACATCGGTTTTTGGGGAGGGTCTTCCGGATCCCGGAGGGTAAATCGAATATGATCTTTACCGATCTCAACTTTGTCTGTGGTTCCGGCCGGCCGTAGCATTTTTTTCCGGAACACTTTACCCCACAGTTTTCATCCGATTTTCGCCAAATTTTCACACAAATTTTTTTAGCCGGTGAACAAAAATGTAACGAGGGCGATTTTTGAATTTCGAAAAAATGGCGGAGATATGTTTGTTTGAAACTTTAAAAAATTCGCTGCGGCCGAACCGTTGGTCCGATTTTCACCAAATTTTCACCAATTACTCGTTATATTTTTAAAATTTTGGTGTAAAAAATTGCCACTTTTTAAATTAACATTTTTTGTACTAGGGAGAAATTTCATACTTCTATCCATTACGAGAGGCACATCCGTAGGCCAAAGAGCCCATTTTTCTACCTTGACACTCAGAAAAATTTTCGAAAAAAAGAACTTAAAAAATTTTTCGAAAAAAAAAGAGAAAACTTTGAAAATTGTTCGAAAAAAAAACTCCCCCTCTGTTATATTTCCCCTCCCATATACTTCCCCCTCCCTTGTACCTCCCCTCCGTTATACTTCCTCCTCCTATATAGTTACTTCTCTTTAAGGAAATTTTCGTTGGAAGCTCTTCAAACAAGTACTTTTCAGAAGCTATTCCTATTAAAAATCCTCCTTCGTGGCTCAAGAATTCAAAATAACGTGGATATAATGAAAACTAAATTTAAAATTTGATTTCGTGATGAAGAAACATTTAGGATTTGACGGTTAAATAATATTCACATGTTTTGATAATCCCATAATCTGAATCGATATGGAATTAATTCATACATAGGGGGATATGAAAGGGCCTTTCGGTCGAAGCCCCGCGGGGTGGGTGACTTAATGACGACAAATGTCGGACAATACATTCAAGTGGGGCGGATTAACGTCGACAGGGCTAATAGCATGCGGGGTATACATCACAACACGTTTCCAAAAGGCACCCCTTCCAATTTCACTCATACGTCCTCCATTTTTCACCCTTTTATCCAAAAAAAATTCGATAAACTTATATCCACGTGAACGATTTATACTTCCCTAAGGACAAGAGGATGATTAAATGTAAACTCTGAAAGGGTGGTAACACCAGGGTGTAATCAAAGCTAAGTGCCTCCCACTCTCTATTTTAATTCGAAACTTAATTTTAAATAAAAGGGAAGAGAGAAAAAAGTTTAAGTGGTCGGGTAAAAGCATGGTGTTGCCGGATGTTGGAATTGTTGTTATGCCTGAGGATGTTTTGGCGGGTGGCCACGTATTGATCCTCTTTGAACCCCCACCTGCCACAGGTCATGCTCCTTTATTGTATTAGCTCGATCCTATTAGCACATACACTACTCACAAATACTCCTAAAATACAATTTTAATTAAACATAAATCATGGAATTGTGAACCAATCAATTTTCCTCATTTATTTAAAAAGCGGTACTTGTGAGCTTACGATACCAGAGCAACGCGGATGAATATTTTTAGTTACCGCGTTTTTTCAAAAATTCATCTTTAAAATTTGCTTAAATTCATACTAGTTTGAAACACGAGAGGGGTAATTTTCTCCCTCTCCACTCGAGCTTTTCTTGCGAGAGAAAAAAAATTACCCCTCTCGTGTTATCAATCTAGTTTGAATTTAGGCAAATCTCAAAGATGAATTTTCGGAAAAACGCAGGAACTAAAAATACACGCATGCGCGTTGTTCTGGTACCGTAAACTCCTTTCCTTATAAGTTTTCACCTAAATATCATGAATTATTAATTTAGACATTTTTACCTGAAATACGTTTTTAACTTAAAGTTTACGTGACGTGAACCAATGAAGGGGGTTTTAGTGCGGCTTAATAACTTGACGATTCTCTTTTTTTTTAGTTTTTATTCCTTTTTATTAAAAGTGGTTTCATGTTTGTCCGTGCGTGAGTAGAGGGCATCAGTTAGAAGAGAGAAAACTAGAGGAGAGAAACTTTTAAGTCTTTCCACAACGCGAAATTATTAAAAGTTTCCCATTTGGCTAATTTAATAGGGGAAACTATGCGGCCGAAACTTATAGACTGCCCTTTTCTTCATTAAAAAAACTATGGTGGCCCTGCCGAAAAGATACCTACTTCCTTGAGTGTGATTTTTTTTTTTTAGTTTTGGGAGAATATTAAACGTTTCAAAGGGGAGCGACGTTTAGCGACGTTCTCTCTTCTCCCAATACTAAAAAAATAATCAATTTCCCCACATCTAAAATAGGTATTATAAATCAAAACGTCATTTTGCATTAACGTTTACTATAAAATAAATGGAAAGTCGAAGTAATCATTTATCCATTTATTTAAAACATTCAGTCGCCCGAAGAATGTGGACCTCGACTGTTTATAACGGTTTAAATTTTATTTACAAAATAGAAGATATTTATGTTTAAGCCCATTTGATAGGAAATTTAATTTTTCAAAATTGAAATTTTTTTTATTCATTTTATCATGGTTTTTGATTTTTTTGATGACTTAT
This sequence comes from Orius insidiosus, assembly GCA_014119065.1. Taxonomy (NCBI): domain Eukaryota; kingdom Metazoa; phylum Arthropoda; class Insecta; order Hemiptera; family Anthocoridae; genus Orius; species Orius insidiosus. Next base: position 53,865 of record JACGAQ010001148.1, on the reverse strand, counting down.
TTTGAATTGTTTGTAATCGAGAACGTCTTCGTGCCTAAAGACGCTCGAAAAATAGATATCTTTTTGGATAGATCGCAGTATTTTTTTGTTTTCATTTTGACTTTAGTGAGCCTCATTCCTCTCGCCTGGAAACGCTCGTCGGTGAAAGAAGTCGTCGAATTTTTGTCAAAAATCGAGTTGCAACTTTCAAAAATTAACGTTTTTCCAATTTATAATTTGAAACGTGAAAAAAGAATTTTGTTGGCCTATTTTTTAGTTTATTTGGTCGAGATAGCTTTTGAAAACTATTTAGATGAATTTATTTTGACCAAAGAATTTTTCATTCTTATCTCCTACATTTCGGAATTCCTGACCGTCATCGTCGCCACAGAATTGATCCTTTATCTTTCCATATTAAAAACGAATATTGAAATCTCGAGAAGGTATTTGAGGATTTTTTACATGAAAGAGAATTATTCAGGATTAGAATGTTTGCTGTCCGTTTACAATCGTGAAGTACAAATTTGTCAAAAGTTAAATTCTATTTATTCCGTCTTTTTTCTTTTTTTGGCGACTTATAATATAACCGCGATATTGGTCACTTCGTATTTTGCATTCGATTCTTTGACCAACTCCAAATGGGAATCTGTTTATTCTGGGGCGTTTTCCATTTTGACGACAACCTGGGAAGCTTGGAGAGTAGTAAATGCTTGTGGAGCTCTAAAATTCAGGTATTTTTCGACCTGAAAGGTTAGATTTTTGGGGAAAAAGAAAACTTCTTCTTTACCTGAAGGTTTTGAGGGATTGCCTATTCTTGCTTGTTTACGTATTCGTGCTATTTTGGGCTCAAAAATCTAAATTTTAGAACTAAAAAACCCATTTTTCCCCCGATTTTACAACGTTTTCTTATTTTTTACCCAAAAGACACTATTTTCCTTCCTTGGTACTCATGTAATTCATTTTTCAGTCTCAAAAATTTTATAACGATATCGGAACTTTGGTCATTCTCAAAACGCCTAAAAATTTCAAAATTTTCGTAAGATAAAAAAAAATTAAATACAGAGGTTTAATGCGATTTAAATTTAAAAGGATTTGCTCCTGACACATTTGCGGAAAAAAGAGGAAATTTTATTTGACGCGAATGGATTTTTTGACATGGATTATCCCCTTCTGCACTCGGTAAATGATTAACATAAAAGAACGTTATAAATAAACATTTCAATTTTTTTTTAGATTGGAGCCGGATCTGCAACTTATTTAATTATTTTATGGCAACTGAGGAGTTGATATTTCATTGTGTTATAAACGATTCTTATAAAATGGCTGAATAAACTTTTGACTTTTCGAGTTGATTTTGTTAACAGATCGTCCACGGTCCGATGGGTTTGTAAACATTGATATGTAAGTTGGAAGTTTTGGAGGGCGGAAGGTCTTTACCTCACACCCCCCTCGCCGCCTCCACCCGCCACTCCGTCCCGAACTCCTGCTTTAACGTCAACTCTCCGAATATAACGCCTCCGCACACACGAGGGTCCTATCGCGAATATTGAATAAATAACGAGTCCAATTTAAACTGAGCTAATGAGCCGGGGAAACTCTACCATATACGAGGGTCGATTACACCCTAGTAGGTAAATGAGATTACTAAATTACCTCATAATTATTATTCTACTTTTTTTTCCCATAAAATTGGGTTTCCTATAAAAAGCTAAACAAAATGTCAGAATAATGTGCGGATTGTAAAGAATATCCAAAAAGTTCACACTTTTCTTAATTTACAGAATTTCTCGCTTCTAAGCCCCCTTTTCTGAGGATTTCAGGACGTTTTTCTCAGTTTTCATTCGAGAAACTCCTTTTTGTACTGGAATTTCGTTATTTTCTTTGGTTTTGCCCCCAAAAAACAGTATTTTTATAGGATTTCCGGACACTTTTATAAGTTACGTATAAAAAAAGCAACCTCATCATTAATAATTTTCGGATGTTAGAACGATTTTTCGGTTGTCATACCGACATTTCGGTTTTGAGACCGATTTTTCGTATGTTAGAACGCTTTTTTGGTTGTCATACTGACATTTCGGCTGTTAGACCGATTTTTTCGGATGTTAGAACGATTTTTCGGATGTTATAACGACTTTTCGGTTGTCATACCGACATTTCGGCTGTTAGACCGATTTTTCGGATGTTAGAAAAATTTTTTGGACGTAAACAGACATTTTGGTTGTTAGACCGTTTTTTCGGATGTCATACCGACATTTCGGCTGTTAGACCGATTTTTCGGATGTTAGAACGATTTTTCGGTTGCCATACCGACGTTTCGGCTGTTAGACCGATTTTTTGGTGTTAGACCCCTTTTTCGGTGTTAGAACGACTTTTCGGATGTTTTACCAGTCAGTTTTCGGTTGTCATACCAACATTTCGGCTGTTAGACCGATTTTTCGGATGTTAGAAAAAATTTTTGGTTGTAAGCAGACATTTTGGTTGTTAGACCGATTTTTCGGATGTCATACCGACATTTCGGCTGTTAGACCGATTTTTCGGATGTTAGAACGATTTTTCGGTTGCCATACCGACGTTTCGGCTGTTAGACCGATTTTTCGGTGTTAGACCGGGAGGGAGCATCCGAAACGTCGGTATGACAACCGAAAAATCGTTTTAACAACCGAAATGTCGGTATGACAACCGAAAAACGTCTATCAACCGAAATATCCTTCAAACACGATCAATATATCGATATATTTTTATATGTCGCCCATCCCTACTCTCAGTAAACTAACCTCTATAAACAAACCCTGGATATTATACAATCAGTAGTGCAAAACTCCAGCAGCGAACTCCGATGGATCAAAATGAATCAAAAACCACGTGAGAACTGAAAGCACTGCTGATTCTCTCCTTAGTTTTTAAATTATATTCTGCTAGGGTGCAGGCAGTTTTTCTTCGTTTTTGTCCAAAAAACCTTATTTTTCTTACTGCCGATTCTCCTTTAATATTTGATGAATTTTACTTTTTTAGGCACCGTTGGAAAGGTGAACGATTTTCTTTAAGAATCGTACAGCGAAAAAATTTTGACTTAAACCGTTCAGTGCCTACGGCTCTTCAAAGAAAAAGGGGGAATAATCGCCCCTTCTGAAGAAACGGAAGATTTCTCAATGTTGCGAACTTCATTCTCTGCAATGAATATCGATCTGGAATAAAAGAAAATTTGTCAAACGATAGAATTGGAAAATTCGATCATAAAAATAGGAGGGGGAGCTTAATAGGCGACAAACATCGGCCATAAATTCCCTCAATGGATTTTCCTTCGAACTCCTCCGCCCTCTTTTTTCGCGAGGAATATCCTTGATAAGGAAAAGAATGGATCCAGTTTGTTTCCTAAATTACACAGTGATTTAAAAAAAAAGGAAGAAAAGACAAAAAGGAGAGGAAAGAAAGGAGAGAGGAAAAAAAGGGAGTAAGTAAAGGGTGAAGGAAGTATTGGAGTAGGTGACAAAGGAGAGAAGCTGAGTTGCCTTTCAAAGGAGGGAATTTCTGTAATCATTCGCCTCCCTATCCGAGACTTCTCTACTCAACTCCATTCCTTCGGAACCTCCTCTCCCAAACAGAAAGCTTTTAATATTTCCAGGATTAGAAGAACTCGAAAGAGGAAAGGGGGTGGTTTAAGTCTACGAGTTGCATTGTACTGAATCTTTTCCTTTTTTTTTAATGTCTCTTTTTTTCTCCCCTTTTATTTCTAGTTTTTCTTCTTTTCAAATCAGGCAAATTTTGATCTAAAAAAAATTAAAATAAGTACATACCAACAAAAACTATTCATGGATTATGACGCATAGGACGATTAGGAACGCTGCCGCATTTCTCCGACGCAGCAATTTTTGTACGTTAGTTTTAGGACGAGAATACTTTCAGATGAGAATACATTTAATTTAATTTTAAGTAATATTTTATTTTACACATATTTTTAGGACGAGAAGACCATAGGACGAGAATGATTTCTATTTTATTAAAGTATGTATAATATTTAAAAATTGCATAAAAATTGAAACCCTCTTGTCCGAGTGTCTTCTCGTCCTACTGTCATCTCGTCCTAAAAAGGGACGAAGACTTACACGAAAAGAAACTAACGCTAGAAACTAAAGCGTAGCCTGTTAGGACGAGAATACTTTAGGATGAGAATACTTTCGGACGAGATGTGCCCTTGGTGTTTTTTCCCATTTTTTTACCCAACATTAGGAAGTTCTATTACCTATTAATAATAAGCACGATTTTTTGACGGCCCGAAAAATTCCTTTTAGTAGCCAGGCGGACTTAAAAACGGATTTATACCTATATGTATAAGCGAAATAACGTCAAGGAAGGATTTTCAAGGAGATCTCAAGAAAAGGTTTCTTAAAGGAGCGTCGAAAATATGGTCCTGAGGCCTCTCATTGGCTAAATAAAAGGAATCCTTTCGATTTTCCCTCCGTTTTTTCAAGGTAGCTATTGAGGAACCTCAAGGACTCCTCGAAGGCTCTCTTGATTTCCACGTAAAACCTTGCCTGAGGAACTGAAAGGAGTGTTTCAAGGAACGTTTACGGGCCTGAGAATTTATCATTTACTTCCAAAAATCACTCAAAGCCTTCATTTTAAGTGAATTGAAAGAATACTGGTATAAATTTAATCCTTTGGAAGATTTGATATTGTTTTTGTCAGGTAAAGGGGAGGGTGGGACAAGCAGATCCGTATCTATAAAGAGATGTTGAAATATTTCAAGATTGTCGCCCGAATAGAGATAAATACAACAAGGTTGTCAACCTTACTCCACGAGTTTGTTGTCTGAAAGGATATGAAACGAGAGGGTAGCTTGAAAACGGGAAATGTCGAGAGGGAGGGATGAAGGAGCCCCCTCACATTCGCCACCCACGCCCCGGGAACAAACTTGTCGCTTCCCGCAGCTTTAACAGATTAAAAGTTCACAACCGGAGCGTTTTTTCTTTTGTGACATTCAGACTTCTTTTTTACATCATTCATGACACGTCAACACGGAAAGAAAACATTTCAAAACTTATCGTATATTCTACCTTTTTCTTTTTACTCGTTTTTTTCGCCACGTTTGACAATTGATAAAAAGTAATCTTAAAAATAAAGTCGTCTGTTTGATAAAAGCGATTAAGAGAGAATCGAGGGTGGAGAAAGGGGAGGAAAAAAGAGGGAGGCGGAAAATGTCGGGTGAGCAGGGTCGAGGGGGTTGTTGAACGGGCTGAAAATAAGAGCTCTCGATGGAAGCTATTCTCCTGTTACATGCCCCCGAACGAGGCCAACTGTGCCGCTCCCAGGCAAAGCCGTTTCCCTTCCGCCTCCCGCGAGGGAGGGATGAAAGAGATAAACAACACCCCCGTCACAATCGAATTCAACGTTAATCAAACTTCATTGATTTCAAGCTTTCCGTTTATTTGAATTCATTTTTAGGTAGATCTCTCTTTCTTCTTCTTTTTTTTCGAATGGAATAAAATACTTAAAGATTTTCTCATAATTGCACCTTTAACTCGCTAAAACAATTAAGTCTTCAATATCCTTAAGGCTTATGCCTCCAGCTTCTATCAACCCACATTTCTAACTTATAGACCCTTACCTATACCGCATTTTTTCTTAAAAATTTTGTCCCAATTTAGCGAGAAAACTCTTGGTTTTTAAAATTTTTTGATTGTACTGCATTCTAGGAGAAATAATCGGAACTAACTGAAAACCGTAATTTTTTGGGGGGAACACATCTCGTCCGAAAGTATTCTCGTCCTAAAAATAATAGAAAAAGAAAAAATATAAACTGTCTTCTCATCCGAAAGTATTCTCGTCCTAACAGGCTACGCCCCATTTTAGGACGAGATGATAGTAGGAGAAGACATTCGGACAAGTGGATTTTAATTTTTATACAATTTTTTAAATATTATACTTTAATAAAATAGAAATCATCTCGTCCGAAAGTATTCTCGTCCTACTGTCTTCTCCGTCCTAAAACTAACGTACAAAAATTGCTGCGTCGGAGAAATGCAGCAGCGTTCCACCCCAGCAATCACGGTCGTTTTGTTTGTTTATTTTTGCGAGGATCAGCGCGTTTTGTGACACAAGGGGGATAATTTTTTCCTCTCGCTAGGATTTGCTCGCCCTGAAGGCGGCCTGGGATGGATGACGAGCTCGGTAGGTGCAAAAAGGAGTTTAAAACTTGCTGGGGTGGAACGCTGCCGCATTTCTCCGACGCAGCAATTTTTGTACGTTAGTTTTAGGACGAGAAGACAGTAGGACGAGAATACTTTCGGATGAGAATACATTACATTTAATTTTAAGTAATATTTTATTTTACACATATTTTTAGGACGAGAAGACAGCAGGACGAGAATACTTTCGGGCGAGATGAGATTTCTATTTTATTAATTTCTATTTTTATTATTTAAAAAATTTTATAAAAATTGAAATCCATTTGTCCGAATGTCTTCTCGTCCTACTGTCATCTCGTCCTAAAAAGGGGCGTAGCCTGTTAGGACGAGAATACTTTCGGACGAGAAGACAGTTTATATTTTTTCTTTTTCTATTATTTTTAGGACAGTTTGCTTTGGTTATTCCTCGGTTTTTTGGCCAAGAAACCCCATTTTAAACAGATTTCTCAGGCGTCGTTCTTTCGGACAAAAAAACCCTTTAAATTTTGTGAGTTTTAGATTTTTATCCTCGGTATTATCCGCCGATAAACATTTTACAGGTTTGGTGTTTATTTAATAAAAGAAAAATGTAAACGGACTTCAAGGAAAAAAATAAAAAGGATTTCAAAGTTTTTGAAATCTCGACGCTTTTTTTAAATCTTTTATACAGGTCGTGAGCTTTGTAGCCGCAGTCGGACTCTTTGAAGTTGCGACTATGCTTAAAAAGGTTGGTTGTAGAACTGAAAGTCGGTTGGGGAGGAAGAGAGACACCGAAGAAAAGAGTGGAGGAGGAGAGAGAGAAAAAAAAAAGGCATTCACAAAGCACCCCCTTATCCCCGCATCCTTGAAAAAGACAATATCCTCATTCTTTTCATCCGGAAAATCATTTCGTTGAAACGTTCCAGAAGGGTTGTTCAATAAACATTAGAATTCACCATAATTACCTTCGAAGAATATTTTTTTATTTCCCCGTTTATAATTAAATACCTTTCTAATTTTCAGCGCTCCGCTTATTTTATCAATAAGTTCTAAATTAACGATTTTCGGTTAATTAACAGGGACTAAAGTAACTAAAGGTTATTTGCTAGCGTTGAGGGAATACAACGGTATAAGGGAGGCGGGGAGTTGATTTTACACCGGTTTTAATACCGGTGGGACGGTAAAAGGGTGGAAAAGGTCATGTAGAAGCTTGGCGAAAGCCTCTCTCCCACCATTTTCCGTCCTCGGAAAGCCCCAAGTCGACGCCGCGCCCCGAAACCGCAAACGCTTCATCATAAACTTCGTCCTTTGACTCCTCCCTGGGATTATCATCGAGATGATTATTTCATTAGATTTAATGATTGTTAATAATTCAATTCGAATAAATTAATGCTTCATTATCGAATAGGGGCTTAGAGGATGGGGAAGTTTTTAAGCCATTATTTACCACCATTTTAACCACCTTGGAAAATGTTTTTCTTTCAAACTGCGTAAATATTAATTTTGTTTCGATAAAAGGACGTGTAGGATAAATAATTTATAGTAAAAGCTTCTGGAGAAAAAAAATTTCCAACTGCACACAATTCGAACTCGTAACCTCTCATAGGTAACCTACAACCAGTGTTGCCAGATCGGGGGTTTCCCCCTAAATTTGATTTTAGGCCTTCGGGGGGTTTTTTAGGGGGAGAAGTAGTAGTTAAATTTAGTTTTTTGTTGTTCTTGTTTACTGTCTCATGGTTATTAGTTTATTACCTTGCAAAGTCTATTTAAAACCTTTATTAATAAAAGAAAACCTATCGCAATAATTTTTCTTCACATTATGCTTACTAAAAAAAAATTTAGGGGGAACAGTTGGAAATCTGAGGGGGAAAAACCATTTAGGGGGAAACCAATGAAGTCGTCTGGCAACACTGCTACAACGTCAGCGATATCATTCGGGGAACAGTTATTATGTTACTGCTACTAATCACCAACTAAAAATCACGATTGTTATTTTTGCTTATCGCTGCTTCGGCGATGTAAATACGAGCGGGATACAGTGAAATCGTTACGTTTTTCTCACGTGTAGTCAGCGCTCTCGTTTTTTAATTGACAGATCCTGGGTTCGAAACCCAGTTCGTGCATATGAAAACTTTTTCTTCTTAAAAAAAGTGTTAGAAGCCCCCATTTTACTAGATTTTCCGGTGTTCTGCTCAAAAATGCCCTTTTCCAACCTTTACCAAGAAGCGCCCGTGTTACGAGGGATGTCCAAAAATTAAATACCGTTTGTATTTTGCCGCCGTACGGGCGAAGTATTCTGCCAGATGGCAGCACTAGCTTGTAGCGGGAAGTTCCCCCTCCACATCGCAACTGGTCTCATCTCTCTATCATATCCAGTGTTGCTACGGCAGCCGTTCGCGATGGACATCCCGGTGCCGAGTCCCGCCTGTTGTGAAGTTCGCTCCGTCATCCGTTTCCTAAACGCGGAGTAACTTCGCCAGGTCGAAATTCATAGACGTTTGACGGCTATTTATAACATTCGTAACATTAGCGTAACAGCGCTCATTCATAACATTGCCATAAATAGCCGTAGCAACACTGGATAAGATAGAGAGATGAAACCAGTTGTGATGTGGAGGGGGAACTTCCCGCTACAAGCTAGTGCTACCATCTGGCAGAATACTTCGCCCGTACGGCGGCAAAATACAAACGGTCTATAATTTTTGGACATCCCTCGTATACCATCTCATGTGTCTTCCCGAGTTATTTGGCGAAGAAACTACCTAGTGACCAGTTTTTGGCCACCCCACGTTTATTGTCCAAGAAATTACCGTTTTATTGGGCACTTTTCTGCTGCTTTTTGGCCAACTCAGCCATTTGATGGATGACGATTTAGTTTAAAAAGTTGTAAAGATGATTTTTCGTAAGAGAGAATTCGTCATGAAGTGTGACCGAGTGTCGCGTGATTCAGACAAATTTATCCTTAACGTTCTCCCTTCTACTAAAACGGCCCTAAGCACATTACCCCGACTCCTTTTCTCCCTCGCCTACCACCCCTCATCCTCCTACTTGATTTATACATTCAACCCTAATGTATTACATTTCACTTTACTTCTTAATTTTCCCTTCATACTCGTTCGTAATTAATGTAATTTACAGGTGAGCACTTAACTTTTAATTAAATTAATTGGTTTAAAAAATGTTTTTTGGTGAAAAAAAATTCGAAGAGGTTATAAATGAGGAAAAGGAAAAAAAGGGTGGAAAGAAAAAGGAGTGAAAATAGGGCTTCATCTCCTAATATATGGATTGGAAGGGTTGAGTGTAAATGACTTGAGAAAGAAGAGGTACAAGTTGTGGGGAAGGTTCTTATGCCGTGGGACTCGAATAGAAAAGGGCTACAATAACCGGTCCGGAGTGGGTCGGGTCCTAGGAAAAAGAGGTCTTTTCTGGTTTAAAACGTCGGCCCGGGCGGGAAAATGGGGGGGTTGAGCGGGCGGTTATACAATGACAGAAGAGGCTCGCATTGTTTCACAGAACGCCTTTTGTCTCACTTCCTCGCCCTACATCAATCAACAGACGTCCCCTTCCCGCTCGACGGAACCTTTCCACGAAGCCCTTATCCCACCGCAGTCCACCACTTCACGCTTTTCCTCATCACGACCACTTTCAATTAACACATCATCATTCTTACTCTTCAGAAAACGTCTTATCTTCATGAAAAAGAACATTCACTGGAGAAAACTTCTGTTTTTCTTTTCACTTAAAAAAAAAATTAGGTTAGAAAATAAAGGTTACGTTAATCAAACCTGATTGAAACCTCTTCAATGCGGTTTCGCTTTGGGAGAGGGCGCCACTGTTGATTCCACCCTGCCGAATGGTATTTTACTACTTTTATTAATAGTACATTATTTTTCCCCCTGATGATTTCTCAAAGAACAATATTAGAGCTGTATAATAAAAAGGTATAAAAATAACATGGAATTACAAATCATTTCCTGATATTTAGTTGATAAATCTGTGCGAGGAGATTTTTTGACTGTAAATAATCCAGGGTTATGAGTGGAAAAAAAGGGGGAGGAGAATCGAGCGGAGAGTGGGAGGAGATAAGAGTTTTTTTTATTTATCGCTGCCACCAGTTTTTGCCGAAAGCATTGTAGCCGACAATAACTATGGGTGGGTGGTAAAAGGGCGCAAGCTTTATTATTATCTCGTGGGAGGGATTTTCATTAGATTATACGGAAACATAAGCCTCATTAATACGAGCTATTAGCGCGTAAATATCCGTGTGATTTTTTTCCTCGGGATTAGAAAACAAAAAAGTAAAAAGAGTCAACAAGTCGCCGTTGTGAAAATAAAGGTAGACTAAACACATATGAGATTTGATGAGGGCTCATCACATAAATTCAGTTCCGACCTCCCCGCCTCCCTTGCTCCCAAAGGACCTCCCTCTCCCTCTTTACGTCTCGTGGAAGGAAATTACAAGGAAGTGGTTTGTGTGGAGTGTGAGGGGAGGAGGTCATTTAAGTAAGTGAGGCTCCCCGGTTTCCATGGTTACCTCCGTATTGACTATGACTTCGGAGAAGAACAACTTCTGACATCTAGCGGGATTCACCATGAACTAAAATCTAACTTCATTTGCAATAATGTAGATACTGATTTTCTATTGGATGACAACTTTCAAGTTCACAATAGTGGCCAACCAGAGAACCAGAGAGAACCAGAGAATTAATTTTTCTTAGAATTATTTTATTGTACAAAAAAATACTATACATTATTTACAAAAAAAGATCGACACTACACAAAACGGGTTGCGATGGCCAGTAGTTTGTGTAATCGGCTTTCTTAGCGATTGTTTTCTTTTTTAAAATTGAGCGAAGAAGATGAGGGATCGGGACGTGGATTCTAGTCCCAAGAGGTGTTCCCGAATCGTCAATTAAAACGACGTTGTTTGTATCCGATTTGGGGATGTTCGGCGGCTGATATTTCTTGACGCCGACCACAACTCCTTTTTTCTTTTCACCTTTGATCGCCATCAATACAATATCACCTGAAATCAACAATTTTTTGAGACCAAGTTTTAGGTGACTAGTAGAACGGTTTATCAGATTTTTTTTAGTTATCAATTTTATTTTATATTCAAAGTCTTCAACCTAGAGATGAAGGATTTTTAAGGAGGTATGATGGTTTTTAAGTGAGTTGCTTTGCAAATTTTTCGTTGTTAACAACGGTTTTCGGTTTTTCCCTTCTATCTCGGAAACCGTCGCTCAAAACGAAAAAACGTCCTAAGTAAAAGTCGTAGCTACGGAAATTTCCTACAAAAAAGACCTCATTGGTTTTTTTGTCAGAGCAATACTTAAGGAGATATGAGGGTTCTTAAGTGAGTTGCTTTGCAAATTTTTCGTTGTGAGCAACGGCTTTAGGTTTTTCCCTTCTATCTCGGAAACCGTCGCTCAAAACGTAAAAATGTCCTAAGTAAAAGTTGTAGGTACAAAGATTTCCTACAAAAATTTTTTTATTCATTATTTGCGTAAGAGCAATATTTAAGGAGTTATGAGGTTAAAACTAATAATCCTACAGAGCCTGTCTGAAAACTTAAAACCTTCATATCTCATAAAATATTGCTCTGACGGAAAAAACTAATAAGATATTTTATGTAGTAAATTTCCGTAGCTACAACTTTTACTTAGGACATTTTTTCGTTTTGAGCGACGGTTTCCAAGATAGAAGGGAAAAACCGAAAACCGTTGCTCACAACGAAAAATGTACAACGCAACCGACTTAAAACCCTCATATCCCCTTAAAGCAGCCAATTTCCAGCGAGAAAGGTGCAAAATTATGTTTGTAAACCATGAGATCTAGAAGGACATCTCTCAAAAACCAGACATGGAGGGAGTTACAATTATTTCTATTCTTCTGGAGGAAGTAGTACTTGTGTACCTATGAATGCGGAGCGAAATTTTATAAGCAACAAGGAAGAAAAAAAAAGAGAAAAAGAGAAGATAAAAAAGGACTTCTACCAGCTAGGACACATGGAATGTGCGTGAACAGCCAATTTCTCGCTACTATAAGGGAAAAAGTTTTCTCCCATATAATCTATGAAATTGGTGAAAATTAATCAAAGGTAACGTCCATAGAGCTATGCAAAATAAAACTAGACAGATCTCCGCCATTAATTCAAACTTAGAAGGAGAAGAAGGAAAATAACTTTCCTTCGATATGACAAGAGTTCAAATGGGATGGCCATTACAGCAAATTAAGAAAAATGACCTTTTTTTTTTTTTAAACAGTTTTAAATTAAATTTACCAATTGTTCCAATTCCGGTTTTGTTATAAACGTGAATAACTTTTGGTGGTTTTCCTTCGGCCATCGCTTGCCTCCCAATTTCGCTGTTGTCCACAACTCGTAATCTCGTCATTTTTTGAACTTGCGCAACCACAGGAGTAGCGTGGAATCTTCTGAATTGACTTAAAAACATTTTAAATTTGTTTTTAATAAACTGATCGGAATTAGTCTTTCGTTTATCAGAAATGTAACCTCTCCGTGGTTTAACACGCAGTGTGGACTCAGTGTTGCCAGTCGACTTCATTGGTTTCCCCCTTGATTTCCAACTATTCCCCCTAAATTTTTTTTAGTAAGTATAATGTGATGAAAAATTATTGCCATAGGTTTTCTTTTATTAATAAAGGTTTTTAATAGACTTTGCACCCAAGGCCTAAAATCCCCCCAAATTTAAGGGGAAACCCCCGATCTGGCAACACTGTGTGCACCCATAAAATGTCTCTTGGCCTAAAAATCCCAGAATTTTAATGAAAAAAATATCCACAAAATGAAGTTTTCTCAGTGAAACAATAGAGTCAAAAGGGCAAAGAAAATCGAGTGAAATGATGAAGTCTCCTGAAAAAAGAGCAAAAAGGATTTTTTAAAAATGGAATAAATGTTTTATAATTTTATATTTAAATAATGACAACAATAGGATACTAAATCTCCAGAAAAAAAAGAAAACTACATAATTGAAAACAAAACGTTTCTGTAAAAAGGCAGTGAATTGGGCTACATTCAGAAATACATAATGCAATAAATTTAAACAACAAAAAAACACAACTATTGTTAATAAAATAGTAGATTTTCGATCCAAAAATCGTTTGTAACTTTTAAAGGTTTGAGAAGCCTAGAAATCTTGTGCTTTGAGAGAATTTAAAAAAAAGATTCACAATTTTGAGCTTATACTCGTTATTTTTGAGTTTCTAAATTCGAAATTGGGCAATTTTCTGGCTGCCTAAAAAGCATTTTACCTTTGGAATGTTACATTTAGAAAAGCAGGAAAACGATTTTACTTTTTGAGTCGAGAAAACGACTAATTAACTGGATTTATGACCATGGTGCCTTTCTCGACTTGGATCGCTTAATAGTTCAGTCCCGCAAAGACTCATGACCATTGAATCTCCACTCTCTCCCATTTCGACATCTAAAACCATATTTAAAAATATAAAAAAATTTAATTAAGTTAACCTGTCGTGACGTTGTGTAGGCTTGGAGGGGTACGACGGCGTCGTTTTATGTCGCCAAGGCTGCTGAACCTAGTCATGTTAACTGGCTCACCACGGACCGTATTGCTAAAACGAACAAAAATATCAATACTGTGGAAAGCGATCAAAAAAGTGGTGATATACAATAAAATGAGCACTTCAATACCTGGTTTTTGTCAGTATCGGACAAGTGAGACCACGGTGTTGGTGATGCTCGGCGAACTGCATATCAAGGGAATAGAGATTTGCTAAATGGCTCAACTGATGCCTTTCATTTTCCCTCATAGGATGAAGCCTCAATTGAGATTTCGATGGATCTTGAAGAAAGCGCGATAGTTTTTCGTTGGCCGAAGTTAATACTGTAAAACTCGCTTTGTCGCTTCTTACTCTCCTTCTGCCTCCTCTAATTTCTCTCCCACGCCTTCCAATCTAACAACAAATCTATAAAATGGAATTTAAATTTTTTTTAATTTACAATGGGAAGGCTGAAAGGTTGATCGTCGTCCATGCCGTCCCCTTTGTCTGAATCTTCCCAAACACCTCGAGCTTCTCCGACCCAATCACTTTGCTCATCATCCCCTAAAAAGGAATTAGTAAAGATTTTAAATAAGAAGGATAAAAACCTTCTCTTCCTTCATCATTTGTGTATATTCCAGTGTCGCTTTCGGAACTGGATAATGATGAACTACTATGGGGATTTTGGTCGTCACGGAGACTCAGACGATGTAAAGCGAGGACAGTCCTTTGAGGAGGATCAGTGAAGCTTCTTGTACTTCTCTTCCTTTTCCAATATTGAAAGCACCGCAGATCCTTTAAAAAATATTTAGAAGTCTGGATGTTTCATTTTTCTTACTTGTTTTCACAGTTTGAGGCATGTCTGAGGATCCTCTTTTTCTTCCCAGAATACGAATGAGAGTATGGAGCTCGTGATGTCGATGCAGAAGCCATCTCCAAGGCCATCCTCTTAAGCTTCCTCTTCCTGCGCAACACTTTGAATAAACCCCGCGACCTGCTCCAACCACAAACAGTCACACCACACAGGTCCGTTTACAGTTAGTAAAGTGAGGGACAAAATAAATTTTAAAAGGTACAAAAAAATAAAAGGGAGTCATCCTACGCACTCGCACTTAGGTACTATGGCTTCAGTTAGTATTTACATGCAAAAAAAAAATTAATTTTTATTTTACCTCCTTGTAGTCGGCCTTACGGGCGAAAAGTTTTCGTTTACCGAATCAGATTCGATGCTTGGAAATAGACATGGAAGGCGATGACCTTGGAGATGGTACAGCGTATTCTTTCCTCGTACGCCCATATCATCACTGTCGCTCTTCAATAAAAAAATTAGTAAAATAATTTTTACTTGACGGGTTTCAATTACTTGATGAAGGCTAGACATTCCGATATCTTTAGAAAGTTCCCACTCACCGACGCTACTGCTTGAATCTTCGCTGTGCTTTGCCGTCCACGAAAATGCTTATAAAAACAAGAAGTTATAGAGCAACAATGGCACCTCTTAAGCTGAATGTCCACTGAGGAGGAAGAATGGTTGGTGCCATATTTTAGGAACATCAGGTAGGTAACATAGGAAGGAACATCAACTGGGGTTCTTAAATCCTAAAACAACTTCCCCACATTTTTTGGGTAGCATATTTTGGGGCGATTTGAAGGTTATCTCTTCCAAATCTAGGGGCTTTAGACTAAAATTTAACTTTTGCGCCTGAAGCTCCGACTTAACGAGAATTTTGCTTGCTTTCCTGACTATTTTGACAATGAAGGTCCCATTTTAACAAAATAATTTTGGGCCCATTTTAGATGTTTTCTTGGCTCTGTTGCCCAAGACTCATTTCATTGGACTTTTGGGTGTTTTCCCCGACTCTTTAAGGGCAGAAGCTCCCGTTTTAGGCGTTTTCTTGGCTCTTTTGCCCAAGAAACACCATTGGACTTTTGGGTGTTTTCCCCGACTCTTTTAGCCCAGAAGCTCCCGTTTTAGGCGTTTTCTTGGCTCTTTTGCCCAAGAAACACCATTGGACTTTTGGGTGTTTTCCCCGACTCTTTTAGCCCAGAAGCTCCCGTTTGAGGCGTTTTCTTGGCCCTTTTGCCCAAGAAACACCATTGGACTTTTGGGAGATTCAATTTAATAGGCACCACACTTCCACCTCATCGTACGCTCTGCTATTAAGAAGAGTTTCTTACAGGTATCACAGATGCTTCCGGTCGATCTGGTTCGCCTCCGGGTAGGTCCCGAACGTCTTTGAACAGCGGCGACAATCGGAGCAGGAAGAGGATCTTCTTCCATATTCATCTTATTAACATTTTAAACATCCACACTCATGACATCATCGTCGCCCCAAAATCTTAAAAACGATGACACTGAAACAATTAATTCTTTTAGAAAGACGGAAAAATTACGAATTTCAGACGAAAATTTGGGCCAAAAAGTAGAACAAAATAGACAAATAGAAACGAAGAAAAATTAATAAATGGATACCTCATATAAATAAGGAAGGATTATAGAGTAAAGAGAAGACACAAAATTCCAACTTCAAAATCTGTGATGACAGAAAAAAATTTTTAAAAACAGATTCAGTGATTGGCGATCATGGAGAAATGCCAAAACTCAGAAACTCTCGATCGGATCAAGAAGGCACAAGTTTCAACCCCAAAAAAATTATTATTCCCTATAAAATTTGATTTTTTCATCAAGAAAATATAATTATGAATATAAATGAAATAAAAATATACTTTTCATAAAATAAAATCAAAGTTATCAAACGTGCTGAAAACATCGTAAAAAGGAGGGAAATTTAAATGTTCATCATAAGAGTGTGGGAATGAGTTTTTATTTCGTTTTCCGACTTAAAAATAGCATTTTTTAAACTTATTTTTGGTGCTAAAAACTAAAAATTTAAAATAAATCACCAGAACATATGTTCGCTTCTGAAGAAAATGATGAATATTCTGATTAAAAGGTGTTCAGATAATATTCAATTTTTAAGCAGAGCTTGCGAGAGGAAAAAAATTATCTCCTTTAGAATTTGATGAATGAGGGTAATTTTTTTCTTCTCGCAATCAAAGCTCGCTTAGTTTTTGGTAAGGTCAAGATTTAATTTTAAAACTGGGCCTCCAGCATGAAAAAAGTTAGCAAAAAAAATTCAAACGCCAAAGGGGTTAATTTTTTCCTCTCGCCTGCTGGACTCTTTTTACTTATAAATTGAGGTTTAATTAATTTTAGGTAAATCTTTTTTCCCCTCGCAAGCTATGCTCGATTGCTTAATTTTAGCCAAAATGAGAGAAAAAAAAAGGTTCAATAATTATTTTAAAGGATAAAAGCGAGTGAAAAATACAATATTAGCTTATTTCATCATTTCTGAATTTAATTTCGTTGTTTCCCTTGGGCATTTAAATTTTATAATCGTGATGACGCACGAGTAAACAAGAGAAGTGCGCATGCGTCCCGCGTTTGTTTTCATCCGGGCCACCTGTTGTCGAAAACCCCGCGAAAACGGGTACTCGAGCCGCCACGAACGAGGGTGAAGGGTGCAGCTGCCTTCTGGACTTTTCAGACGCCCGGCTTCCATTTGTGAGAAGAAACGCTTTTTTTAGGTGGTTCATCCAGACGTTTAAGGGACCTTCATTCTTTTTCTAATCCAAGGTTAGTTCCTTTTAAAAAATAACGTTTTATTTTATTATTATTTGTAGTCCTATGCCGCCCTTTTATTAAAGAAAATTACCTTAAAAAAATATTCAATTGCCTATTTCTGTAATTATTTTCTTTCATTTTATTAACTTAATTTGTACAATTTTAAAATAAAATAAGTTTGAGGTAATAATTATCCCTTTCACCACCCGCCAGTTTTTCCCTCATTTTTCCGCCCTTCACTCCTGTCTTCCACGTCTTACGCCGAACCCTTTTTTATTTTTCCCCTATACCTAACATTTTTTATTGTATTATTTTTCAGCTAAATTATGGAAACTCCACCTCCGGAGCCGATTGTTCGGAGAACGCGTTCGGCCCTTGCTGAAATTCCGGCGAGAATGGGCGTAGTTACGCCTTCGGAAATCGTTTAAATGGTAAGTAAAATCATTAATAATTTTACTTAACATAATGCGTTATAGCACGTGGGGAGTGGGTTAAAATTAAAGTAGAAAGATTTCTTGCAGTCATTTCTGTTGCATTAAGCTGGTTAAATCTGTGTTACAGCTTCTACACGTGTATGACCTTGAGGGTTTTAATGTTAATGCATATATTAAGAGTATAGTTGGATGCTAGGATGGATAATTAGGGTAGAAATGAGAGAGATTTGACCTTGAATATCTGATCTTATGTATAGCAAAGATAAACTTAACATTTTTAACCCATCAAATTCATCCTTCCTCCTAGCTCTCACATTCTGCTTTTCTTCCCCTGATGTTCATTTCAGTCGAGCATTTGATTGCTTCTTCCCCTGATGTTATTTAGTCTAGCATTCTGCTTGCTTCTTCCCCTGATGTTATTTAGTCTAGCATTCTGCTTGCTTCTTCCCCTGATGTTCGTTTTAGTCTAGCATTCTGCTTGCTTCTTCCCCTGATGTTTATTTAGTCTAGCATTCTGCTTGCTTCTTCCCCTGATGTTCATTCAGTCTAGCATTCTGCTTGCTTCTTCCCCTGATGTTTATTTCAGTCTAGCATTCTGCTTGCTTCTTCCCCTGATGTTCATTTCAGTCTAGCATCTGCTTGCTTCTTCCCCTGATGTTATTTTAGTCAAACATTCTGCTTGCTTCTTCCCTGATGTTCATTTCAGTCTAGCATTCTGCTTGCTTCTTCCCCTGATGTTTATTTAGTCTAGCATTCTGCTTGCTTCTTCCCCGATGTTCATTTCAGTCTAGCATTCTGCTTGCTTCTTCCCTAATGTTATTTCAGTCTAGCATTCTGCTGCTTCTTCCCCTGATGTTTATTTTAGTCTAGCATTCTGCTTACTTCTTCCCCTGATGTTCATTTCAGTCGCATTCTTGCTTCTTCCCTGATGTTTATTTCAGTCGAGCATTCTGCTTGCTTCTTCCCCTGATGTTCATTTCAGTCTAGCATTCTGCTTGCTTCTTCCCCTGATGATTTCAGTCTAGCATTCTGCTTGCTTCTTCCCCTGATGTTATTTAGTCTAGCATTCTGCTTGCTTCTTCCCCTGATGTTATTTTAGTCTAGCATTCTGCTTGCTTCTTCCCCTGATGTACATTTCAGTCTAGCATTCTGCTTGCTTCTTCCCCTGATGTTTATTTTAGTCTAGCATTCTGCTTGCTTCTTCCCCTGATGTTTATTTTAGTCTAGCATTCTGCTTGCTTCTTCCCCTGATGTTAATTTTATCTAGCATTCTGCTTACTTCTTCCTGATGTTCATTTCAGTTGAGCATTCTGCTTGCTTCTTCCCCTAATGTTTATTTCAGTCTAGCATTCTGCTTGCTTCTTCCCCTGATGTTCATTTCAGTCGAGCATTCTGCTTGCTTCTTCCCCTGATGTTCATTTCAGTCTAGCATTCTGCTTGCTTCTTCCTAGCATTCTGCTCTGCTTCTTCCCCTGATGTTTATTTTAGTCTAGCATTCTGCTTACTTCTTCTGATGTTCATTTCAGTTGAGCATTCTGCTTGCTTCTTCCCCTAATGTTTATTTCAGTCTAGCATCTGCTTGCTTCTTCCCCTGATGTTCATTTCAGTCGAGCATTCTGCTTGCTTCTTCCCCTGATGTTCATTTCAGTCTAGCATTCTGCTTGCTTCTTCCTAGCATTCTGCTTGATTCTTTCCCTGATGTTCTTTGCTGTCTTCTATTAAGTCGTCAATTCTTCTTTTGTTATATATAGCGAACGTTAATAACACACGGAAAACATCCTGACTAATCTCCATGTTGTTATCAACCAGTTGAATATCATTCCGATAACTTATATGTCGCCGGCGCCTTCTCCAGATGAGTTAGTTATCCAGGCAAGGGGAAGAAGGAGGGTCCCTCCTTGGTCTCCGAATGCCTGCTACAGGCCGACCACCAGAAGGGGTGGCGATTCTCCGCGAAAAGACAGAACTCCCGTCAAATCCGATATGCTCTCCTCGCCCAACAAAAGTACCATCGTGCTCAGAAGTACTCCTCGTAAACGTCTCCTAATGTGCGACCCTATGGAAGCTGGATCCCCAGAAAGGAAAGCAGTAAGCGTTTATCAATTTAGCTACTTTGAAACTCAATTTTATTTCAGCATTCTTCACCCAAAAGAATGAAATTTGAAACAATCGCTGTGCCTCCTGCTCAAGGCCCTCTTGAAAACTCATTGAAGGCTCTTTCACATGAACAGTTGATCAAAGTAATTCTTGGAGCAGCCCAAAAAGACCCAAATGTCGAAGAAGTAAAATTTTAAATTTATCTATTCATTTTATTAATCGATACTTCAGGAAATCAAAGCGAATCTTCCAGCTCCGGATTTGAAACCGATTGCTGAAAAATTAAACAGTTTAAGAAAAAACATATTTAAATGTCTCCCAAATTCAAGACTTATGTCCAAGACTGATTCTCCTGCTTACAACCGAGCTTCTACGCACGTCCTCATTTTTAAGGTTTGTCAAATTTCAAATTTTACTTTTCTTCAAATTGTGTTTAGAAAGCTGTTTTGGAAGCAGGGCGTAATATAATCTCAAGCCAACAATGGGAAGCTGTTATCTCCTACATTATTTAAGCTGGGAACAAACATCGGCGACGCCACTTTGGGAAAATCCGCCACACAACATCCCCAGAAAACAGTGCTTCAAATATTTGGCATCCCAATGTTTGATAGCATTGAAAAAACTGATCAATCTTTCTCCTCAAGAAGCCGATCGTCTCTTATTAAAGTAAAAACTAACATATTTAATAAATAACATTCTAATTTTTATGTTTAGGTTAAAAGGTTTTGTGAAAGACAGCGAAGAAATTACTCAGTGCGTCCAATATTTAGAAACAGTCATCGAAAATATGAATTGACGCCCATTTAAAATATTTTTGACCCAACTGTTCCTCCAACAGTGCCTTTAATTAAATTTTTGTTTGTTTTAATCGTATGACCAGTCTCACTGGTATAATTTTTCACAAAAGTTACGCTTGATTATTTTTGACTTATTAAGTTTTCACATAAAATTAGTCATTAGTGTAAAATTACGACTTAAAGTAAATTTAGTGAATTTAAATTCATTTTTAGTATAAATTAGTTGTTGACTATTTAGATTGTAGACAGTTTTTTTTTGTTTAGAAAACAAAATTCGTGAAACGTGAGTACAAAGCTTATCCCAGTTTGTGTGCATTATAACATTTTTTTTTCATTTACTTTGTAATAAAGCATTTTTTATAATATTAGTTTAATTATTTTATTAAGTGAAAGCTTCTGAGCCGAAAACTTGAGGAAATAAAGGCTAAAAGAGTTACCATATCCTAATAAAACTGAAGAAAACTCAAAAATCCCGTTCAAACGGCACTTCTCGGGGAAATCCCAGGGTTGCCAAATTTTCAAAGGTCATAACCAGGATATGGTGTTGGCTGCACCGGGATTGCGCATGGAACTAGGGTTTTAATCCCTGCAATAAAAGTCACGTCCCTTCCAAACACCGTGATTGCGCATGGGGAAAAAGTTCAGACACCGTGATTGCGCATGGGAAAAAAATTCAAACACCGTGATTGCGCACGGAAGAAAAACTATGGGAATAAACACTTTAACTAAGGCCCAACGGTAAATATTTAGCATAACCTATGTTTTGAACGTCTAATACTCTACGTCTAATAGAGGCCATTAGACCACTCCTCCTGCTCAATCAAAAGCCTCAAAAGCCATCAGACCACCTCCTCCTGGCCAATCCGAAGCAATAGAGGCCATTAGACCACACCTCCTGCTCAATCAAAAGCCTCAAAAGCCATCAGACCACCTCCTCCTGGCCAATCCGAAGCAATAGAGGCCATTAGACCACTCCTCCTGCTCAATCAAAAGCCATCAGACCACCTCCTCCTGGCCAATCCGAAGCAAAAGAGGCCATTAGACCACTCCTCCTGCTCAATCAAAGCCTCAAAAGCCAACAGACCACCTCCTCCTGGCCAATCAGAAGCAATAGAGGCCATCAGACCACAGCTCCTGCTCAATCAAAAGCCTCAAATCACGGTGTCAAATAATTTTTGGTTTTGCGCAATCACGGTGTCTAATAGTTTTTACCTGTGCGCAATCACGATGCCTGAAATGTTGGAGCAGGTAAAAAAATGCGCAATCACGGTACGCCCATGGTGTTAGGCCCATACTTTTAAACGTTCCTTGAAACTCGCCTTTCCTTAACCAAAAAGATACCTTATACTTTTTTTCTATTGTGGAAACATGACTTCGTCGTGACACAAGACAAAGACTGTGAACATAGCACTGCCTTCCAAATAGCTAATATGGTTGTCATTAAAAAAACGCTAATTATTAATACAATTAAATAATTATTATTTTATTATATATACGATTATTATTATATAATTTATTTATACACTAATTATTAATACGATTAATTTATTAAAACGCTAATTATTAATAGCACTGCCTTCCAAATAGCTAATGTAGTTGGCATTAAAAAAACGCTAATTATTAATATGAAACAAATATCGATTTATAAAAATTTTTATACTCACAAAACTAATGGTGAATTAACCAATTGGTTAATTATTACCTCTAAATTTTTCGGCTTCATGGTAAAAAGAGCGGGAAAATTGTGTACATCCCCACCCTACAGTCCCCCTCCACCACAGACCTGTTCAAACAGTCCTGGAAGCTTTTCTTCTCTTTTAGACAAGGTGAGTTAAATTTTAAACATAACTTAAACCGTCTGATTCGAATTATAATCTATTCATCGTATTCCCGTATACTCCCTTTTAAAGATCCCTTTTCTTAAGGTTTTAATTGTTAAAGTTAAAACTTTAAAACGTAAAATTAAAACAAGGGAAGTTAAAACGTAGATAGCTAAATTGGCTCTTTACTTTTTGGCTATTAATCATCGTTTCAACTAAATTGCTCAAAAGCTTCTTTTCAGTTTTTGTATAACTTAACGCTATTTATGAATAGCCCGCTGGAAAAACGTTGCGTATGTCGATTTTTTCAAAAATCGGTTTTTGATGGAAAACAATTTTTGTCCAGTCCTTGATCGAATCCAAACTTCAAATAGTTAGTTTTCAAACCGCTAGATAGCCTAAAATGCGCAAAAATGGGGTGAATCGTGGTTTGTTTTTGTGGAAAAACGTTGCATGCTTTTGTTTACCAGTTTCCGTTTTCGGAAAAAATTTACCCTCCTGTAAAGTTACCTTTTGCTGCAACGTTTTTCCAGCGGGCTATTCATATGTAGAAGTTATTTTTCTTTTCACTTTTATTTATTGAGTTTTTGGGTATTCATCTGTGCTAAATAACGAAAACAGGACATTTTGCATCTGGTAGTCTTTGAGCAATATCCAGGACGTTTGGCAACCCTGAATGGTTCGTCCAAATTACTTTAAAATTGGGGAAAGATGATGATTTTAAAATTCTGATAAAATTGAGGTTTCTGGACAAAAACGCCTAAAATTTCTGCGAATAGTCTTTCAACATCGAAAGAGTTGATTTTCGCACTAAATTATTCCTCATCCTACTAAATATTTCCTATACTCACTTAAGGCTAAAATCCATTTCGAGTTAATTAGGGATTTAGGAAGCCATTTATTCAATTAAGAGGAAATAGCCCTGGAGAATTAGAGGATTTTATCTCCCATTATCGTTTTACAAGCGATTTTATTTAATTAAAATACGCATTAATAATACATTATTATATATTTCTATCCATTTACATATTTAAGACCAATATAATTGAAAGAATCGATTCTTGAGGGTTAGAAGGAAAAGGTTATAAATGAAGGAGAATGTCCTGAAACGTCCAAAATTTTGGAAAAATTTAAGTTGCTGATTTGTGACTTTTTCCCCTGAAATAGAATTTTTTCGATGTTCTTTTTCTTCTTGGCAAGACGCTTCATCAATCACATACTAAAAAAACCAATTTGGAGTCTCCCCAAAGTTCCCATTTGAACCCTTCCAACCTCATATCCATCAAAAAACGTATTTCCAAACAGGAAAACAATCAGGAAATCGTTTGAAAGTTCGTTTCCTCAAAGACCTTCGTCCCCACCTACGTCTTGAGGACAAAGCTTCCGTTTGTTAGCTGTCGCAAGGGCCGAACGGGTGGGGAAAACGGGGAATTTATTTCATTCTCTTTTAGGGCTCGGGAGGGTGTGCGAATCGAGTCCGGAGGCGGCAAACTCGGCCACCCCTCAGTGAACGTTATCAACCCGGGCGGAACGAGTGTCTGTTTTTTTACGGGCCACCACCGGTATGACGTGTCTGTTAACCAAAGGATAACCAAATTCTGGTTAGTATTTCAACATTTTCTATTATGTACCTTTGAAATAAATCCTCTCTTTAGTCAGCTTACAAAGTACAAAGAAAAACTTTTTTTACACGTGCCATATACGTAGCTATAATAATTTACAATTCAAGAAATGACTATAATTTTTAGGTTTTTGACCTTGCAAGTTTTGCCAAAGTGCCCTCCCAAAGCCCTAAAAAATTAACGGTATCCATAAATCGAGTTTCTAGGGCGAAGGAATGACCTGGGTAACTTTTATTGTCCCATAAAACGAGCTTTCGATGGAAATAATGAGTAAACAAATTTTTTTCCACTCAACGGGCATTTTTTTCCCCTGAACTTACAACCCTTAGTTGGTATAATTTAAGGATTTTCATTTTTTGATTAGACCGCGAAGGTTAACAAAAAAGATTGACGATTTTGAACCCTTAAGTGATGGATTTATCTGAAATTCAAAAAACAAATTTACATATTAATGGCTCACACTAACGAGACCCTCAAGCTGAAAATTATCGCCTCCAACCGAAACATGTGGGGTCGATACTGCGGGTGGTGAAACTGTATTCTTTTCTACTTTATCGCTTAAAATTTAAATTAAATGTATAATTTTTTAGTACTGAAAAAAGGGGAGCTTTTACTAGTATTTTTTCTCTCTCTTTTTCGCTACTCTGTACAATTTCCATGACATTGTTCTAACCCTTTTGTTTGGTCTCTCAACATTCTTGTTGTTTACGCAACAAGGTTGACTAATAATTTTAAAAAGTGGTTGAAAAAAAGAAGAATAAAAGGGGTGAGCTCGAAAAGGGCTTAATTAAAATTCGACAAAAACAACTGAGGGCTGTTTTTCCCCGTTTGATTATGAAGTATAAAAGTTTACATTTTAACAAAATTGAAGATAAATAAAATACCTTTAAAAGAAATCTTGAGGACCCTCCCAAATCGGGTAAGAAGGGCATGTAGAAAAAAATTCAGGCCTTTGTATACCTAATTGGGTAAAAAAAAGAAAAGGGAAAAAAGGCGTTTTTTCCCGCCTAAAAAAAAAAAATTCGCCCAAAATTGGGTAAAAATGTTATTTTTCCGCCCTAAAATAGAGAATGATCCTGATTATCCCTCCAAATCTGAAAAATGGTTGTTTTTCAGCTAAAAAATTTTTTTTCTTCTATTCGAGAAACCCCGTGGCGACGAGGTACCCCAGTTTCAACACCTCTGCTGTACATGGAGGGTGTCAAAATCTCATTGAGAAAGTTAAAAATTAACTTTTTAAAACTTAATAAATTTTATGAACTTGTTAATTTTGGTAATCCGAGGCAGTGTTTGAACAGAAACTTTAAGAGGACAGAGTATAAAAATGAGGTTCTTAGTTTCGTAATGTCAGATTTTCTCGAGGTAAAATTAATAGGACAACGGACATTTCTGCGCGACTTTATGGCCAATAAAAACCTTTGATAATCTTTATAAATAATTCCGTGGCAGGGAAAGTCCTTTAGCCAATAGGGGTCGAACGGGTAACATTTTGTAATTACATCGTCATCCAAGTCAACTGGAAACAAATTAAACTTGTCAACAGGGGAGTTATTGTTTTGATTAAATTCATGAATATTTATAGAGGATCCAAGAAACTTTTTTTTCCTTTTGCTCCCAAAAAAAGTTCTTCGATTCGGTTACTTTTTCATCCTAACTTTTATATTTAAAAATCCAAACAATAAAATTACCATTTTAAAAAGTTTTCTTTAAAAAAACAGAGGAAATAAAAAATCATGTTTGTGGGTTAAGAAAAAAATTTACTTTCGTTTGCACTTTTTATTTTTATAACATACGTTAATGCTGTATTATGAATGAAAATTTTAATAAAATAAGCGTATTCTCGTATGAATATTAGAAAAAATAAATTTAACGCACAGTGGCTCATATCCCTAGAGATCCTCCACATTTTCATTTCCCTAAAAGCTTTTATAAATAACGAGAAAAATATTGAAGAAAAAACAGAAGGGATTTTTAGTTGATGGAATTATCAATTTAAAGTTCGGTATTTTTCGCGTTTTGGTGTTCAATGCATTCATTTAAATGCGGTAATGAAATTGATCATGCGATTGTCTAAGAAACTAGGTTAGCCTGGGTTGGCGTGCTTGAACAAGGGATAAGTTACGTCATCGGTTAATCTCTCAACCCCCTGGGTTTATTAATTCTGTCGAAGATCCGCTTAAGTTACTTGATAAAATCGAACGAGTTAAACGCCGCTAATGAGTTAATGACCGGAATTTGATGTTACCACGGTTTAATCAGGTATAAAGGAGATTTGCCGTTGTCATAACAAACTTAGGAACAATTAGATGGCTGGAACACTTGTTAAGATGGTGGAAAGGGCTTTTCCCCCTTTGATAGTAATTAACTGAATTTCTATGGGAACCGTGGGTTCTCAAATCTATTTTGAAGTCCTCCCCTTCCCAGTCTTGATTAGACTCAAGTTTGACCCCCTCGAAGGATCAAAATTATACAACCTTCTGCCATAAACATGAATAAACAACTCTTCTGAAAGTCTGAGAAGGTAAACAAAGTAGGGCAACTTAATACTTTTTCATCCCTGATATCGAAAAGAAAGTCTTCGCCCAGCCAGGCCACACCGAACGGGCGAGGATACCCCACATTCTCCCAACCATATTTTTTAAGAAAATCTTTTCTTTACATTAAATTCTATTAAATATAAGGAGTATTTGCTGAAAATTTGGTGAAGATCGGACATACAGTACGTAGGGGGGGTTACCAGCTGATTTTTACTTAGTAAAAAGTGGAGTTTCTTATCCGATCGCATTGAATGTGGGTCCCATCCGGTCAAAAAACACGATTTTTCAGGAGACGCAAAAAACAAAAAATAAAGGGATTTCTCATTTCTTAGTCTATAAAAAAAAACAGTAGTCTTTGAAAACCATCTATTGAAGGTATATCAATCTGTTTGAAAAACCTCCGATTCTAAAAATTGAATTTTTATGAGTTCGATTTCTGTTTGACCCAGACAAGTTTATGCTTTTCTAGTTCTGCTTTTTTTTTACGATCCCTTTTTTAGTGTTAAAAAAAATTTGTAAGAGTGGGTTGGTTTAAATATTTCTAATTTTTAAAAAACTTTAAGCAACGTTGCCGATAGAGACGAATCGACCCGATAAACAAGCAATTTATTTTCACCTCGTAACCCTCTTCGAGAATCGATCGTACTTTCCACAATGCGGACATTTTCCTGCCCTTTATGTCAAAGGCGTGGTGAAAATTTAATTGGAAGTTTATAATAAAAGACTGGAATTTTATTTTCTATTTTTAACCGGGGTTAAATCCGGGGCGTTTGTCTGCTAGACCCTCAGTGCGGTCAAGTCTTCATGCTTTAGCCTAACAGTAACGCCTTTTTTCCGTCCTCTAAAAAATTTTGAATTTTACAAAATTTATACGGAAACGAAAGGTTGAGTTGTATTGAGTGGCAAAGTATTCAAAGGAATTCATTCTGAATTCAACCCATCCGTACTCTGTTAAAAACCTTCCATTTACAGGAAGCCTTTCAGAGTAACGAATGGGCGAATTTACAAAAAGAAGAATTTTAAAACGTCATTATTTATTTTTTTTAGTATAACAACAATTTTTTTTTGTAAATTACGTGGAGAAGATCACGCGAAACGCTAAATCACCATTGAGCACGACACGTTGGGCTTCATCGATAAGAAAAGATGAAACCCACGGAAAGGGAGGTTATTTTGGTTTTTGTACTGAAGTAAAAAGCACTCAAAAAATTGTTCCCAATTAGCATTATAAAGGGGAATAAATAACAATCGATATTTTCAATTTAATAAATGAACAACAGCCCCCTTAAAATTAACTTCATTTTTTTAAGACTTTTCTGTAAATTGGTGAATCTTTTTTAGCCAATGTCAAGCCGGTTTTACCCCCTCTCTCGAGGAAACCCCCATTTTTATTTTAAAAATTCGTCATTTTCCTCCGTTTTTACCCATAAACCACCCAGTAGTCTAAAGACCCCCCTTTTAAAGAGTTTTCCTCAGTTTTCCTTCTTTTAAAAATCGGAATTTTAAAATTTGTTTCCTCCATTTTTTGACCAAGAAACACCGGTTTGACTGGGTTTTCCTCCCGCTTAATTTTTCTGGAACAATTATTTTCCTTAGTTTAACAAAAAAAAAACCTCCGTCTTACCATTTTCTTCCATTTGGTGAATTTTTTGTGCCAAAAATTCCTCGATTTTCTGGCATGAATCTTGAAACACCCGTTTTATCGGGTTTCCCCCGGTCTAGTTTTTTAGTACTATGTTCATCGATTTCTAGTCGAGTAACACCCATTTTGTTGGGTTTTTAACCCGATTTTTTTTTCCAAACAATTTTGAGAGCTTTGTATGAATTTTTCGGAGAACAATCGTTTATCTTCTTTTGGAAGGAACATTCCGCCCTTTCTCCCCGCCGCGGCCATGTCTCTGCTGGAAAGTTTGAAACCGGGATTCAGGTGCTATTGAGATCCGAACAATCCGAGTTTCGAAACCCGGAAATAAAATTTTTTTTATAGATTTAGTGAATATTGATTCTCTAGTTTGTGCATCCCTGATGGAGTTTAGCGATCTTCCCCTCCCCAACGAGTTTCCCACTTGATGGAGTATAAGGTTTACAAATTGCCGTTCGATCATTGTAAACGGTTTCCGCACCCGTTCGCTAACGGTTATTTGAACGGGCTCCGCAGGTAGATTAGGAAACGACGAGGCTTTCGACGATGACAAATTATTTGAAATTAGACATCAATTTTTTTTATCGGAGTGGAAAAAAAAAGGGTTTTCGAGGACGGAGATGTCAAAACATTTCCATGACGTCGATTTTGACAAACGATCTCAAATCATGACATCAATCGCATTTTTATATCGTTTGAATGTTTTTCTTAAAAAAACAAAAAAAAATTAAGTAAAAACAAACAAAAGGAAACCTTGGGGAAAATCTGAATAAGAAAATGAGGTCAACAAAAGATGTTGACATAAAGGTGTTTTTCGTGGGAACTTGAAGGCGAATTACTCCACAAACAGAGAATTAGATCAAATTAAACTTGTGAAGTTTATACTCGAGAAAATCCAACTCCCGATAGACAATATGTCAAAACGTATTTTCGTTTCTCTCTGCCTATTCTTCACGAAAATGAAAAAAATCTTATTTTGTCCTAAACCAATATACAGGAACCTTTTTAAGGGGTGAAATCGAATTATTGGCATGAGAGGAGAGGGAAAAAAAGGTCCCTTCATAAGGGTAGATTCGATCATTCTATGAATACGTAAAATTTAAATTTATTCTCACTTTTTTTTTTCTTTTTTAACAAATTCTATATCGTGTTATCGAAGAGCCATGTCCTTAAGTGAAATATAAAACGGAATTTTTTGTATTATGTACAAAAAAGTTTTGGGGCTTTTCTTACCTCTTCCGACCGCTTTTTGGGAGTTCTCGTTTTTCGATGAGGGAAACCTATTTACAAATTTTTTTCTGGAGTACTGCACCTTCAAAACTGATGCTTATTGGATTTTCGGGAATTCCCTCAGTTTTCCCACGGAGAAACCCTGATTTAAGGCCCAAAAACTCCCATTGTACCAAAATTTTCGGCCTCTTTCGACCAAAAAACCACTTTTTACTGGATTTGAAGAATAAAGCCCCTTTTCTGGCGTTCTGCATCTTCTTTGAGGTTCAAAAAAACACGTGTTTACTATATTTTCGGGAGATCCCCTTGGTTTCCCCCCCCCCCCCCCAAAAAAGTGAAAACCAAAAAAAAAATTTTCTGACCATTGTAACGTATCAAAATTAGACAACAAAAATATATTCTAACCTTTAACAATTTTTTAGAGCTCTTTAGTTTAAAATTTCTTAAGTAGGGGGAAAAAATGTTGAAAAAGTCAAACATTGTATTTGTGGACGGCCCATTTTGTGTATTTTTCCTTCAATAATGAGGGATTTTACCATCTCTCTTTTTTATTTGTGGTAAACAAAAAGATGAGATTCATACGGTTTTACGAACTTCGTTTTTTTCTTTTTCTCTCTTTATGTAATTTTTTCGTCTGTACATTACCCCCGAGGCCTCTCTCGAAAATCTCTAAAGCCTTTCCCCTGCAGCCTCGTTTTTTCTCAAACGAAAACATGATTGTTTTTTTTTTCCCCACCAAGAACAATATTTTTCCTCGGGGCCTTCAATTCAGGTGAGGGGTCAAAGCGGGGGCTGTAAAAGGGAAAGATGAGACTCTTTGTGCCGCTGTGGACTCCGTGTGGGCAGGGTTGCTACAAAGTTGCCTTGGCAACATTGTGATTAGGGGGTATGGTTACGCTCGGGGAGAAGACTGTAACTGGATTACTCCATTAAAACCGCCATCAAAACACAATTTATCATCGTGTCTGACCAGGGGAGTGGGGTATAAAAAAAAACAAAATCAACTCTTCTTACTCACCAATCAACAAATTGGTTTCAAGAAGGCACGCAATTTGTTTCACTTACCTGCCGGTCAATATCCTTCAGAAACCGTACATTTCCCCTCATTTGGATGGAAACCTCATTCTTATTTCACGCTCTATACACGTCGGTTTTTTTCAAAACGATGTAAAAAAGGATTCATCTTCTAGGAAATTCTGACTTGAAGTCTTAGGGGAAAGTTTCCATTTTTTATACGTTTCATAAGATATTCAAATGTAAGTTACAGACGAGAAAGATCTTTCTCTCTCTTTTTTTTCTTTTTAATGGGATTTCTATTCCTTCAGAAGTATAAAAAAGAATGTAATTTTTCTTCTTAAATTGCATCTTCTTTCCAGGATCAAAATTCGATTTTTCGATGAATTTTTTAAAATGATCTTATAAGGTCGAAAGTCAGTTTTTCCCTTTCTGTGTTAATATGAAGTGCCCAGGGTAACTTTTTTTTGAGGTTTAACCATTAATATTCCGTGTCAGAAGCTGGCAATGGCGTACAAGGTTTTTTTGTGGGGGTGGGGGATTGAGAGGAAGCCCTTCAGTCAGAGGAGTAAAAAATAACGATAAAAATGGCCTAAATGAGTTTTTCTTTCTTTTTTGTCAAAAGAGCCGAGGAAAACGCGCAAAAATCTGTTAAAAAAAGTTTCTCAGCAAAAGAGCTGTTGAAAATCGGTTTTGAAGAGCAAGAAACTGAGGAAACTTTAGACAACCTTTTAAAATAGTGTGTTTTGGTCAAACTAAGCGGCTTATAAGTTGTAATAAAACGTTGAGAGCACCAAAATATAGTACTTACATCTGAGATTTACAGGGAAAGTCCTTTATTTTTTCATAAAAAAAATTCCTTAAGGAAGTTATAGTTTTACCCTCACTTGTCGGGTTTTTGTGGAAGGGTCTTACTGACCCCGTATTTTTGTTTTATATTACCTGGCCAAATGGACTAGGGAAAGGGTTTTGTTGGCCAAAAACGAACCCAATCTGAGTTTCCTCTTTGCTGTTCGATCTGTTGTTGTCCGAATAGCAACCCCAATCGCTGTCCAGAGGGCTGTTGTCCAAAGGGCTGTTGTCCAAAGGGCTGTTGTCCAAAGGGCTGTTGTCCAAAGGGCTGATGTCCAAAGGGCTGTTGTCCAAGAGGCTCTCCGAAACCTCCTCCGAAGGGTTGCTGACCAAAAGGGTATTTGCTGAAGGCTGAAACTTAAAAAACGAAGGTCCAAAACTCTTCAAAAAATCTCTTATGCTTACCCATTGCTGTGGGTTAAATCCTCCTGGACCGTCCAATGCTGCACCCTAAAAAATCACAATTTTTAGACTTCAAGAATCATTTCGAGTACTAAAATGGAGGAAAGAAGCCATAAAAATGAAAGCAAAAGAAGGTATGCTAAGGAAGATATTTTTTTCTCACCAAACCTCCTTGTGCTACTTGTCCTGCTGGTCCTGCCGGTCCTGCCTGAAAGAATTCTTAACAATAAATATTTAAATAATAATTTTTTTACTTACTGCTCCTTGTAAAGCCATAATTTCGTCTGTACGTTTGCCGAGGAATACCCCGTTTATATATCCGCGACGACCTAATTTATTCCGGTACAATAATAGAGCAAACGTTTCGGAATTTATCTATTTCGTGATTTTTGGTCTATTTGATTTGCGGCAAAACGATAAAACGCTCGAAGTACTTTTTAAAAAATATTATCTGAAATAGTTCCTGGATTCTAGTCTATGAAATCCGAAATATTTTCCGTTTTAAGATCTATTCTACTAACCAAAAGCGTAAAAAATAAAGTTACGCACAGACACGTAGAAAAGTTATTGTGATACCCTCCATGTCCTTTTTTGGGAGACAGTCTTCCAGACCCTTTCAGGGAAATCGAAAATCGCCGGTTTTTCGGGAACACTTCCCGCCACAATTTTCATCCGATTTTCAACTTTACAGAGTTTTCTTTATATTTTTCTGATTCAAGGCGATTTCCTCTCTTTTTTGGGCTAGTAACTCAAATTTCACCAGGTTTTGTGGTTTCCCTGCCTCTTAAATAAAACGAAAGAATAAAAATATAAATTCCTTTTTACTGG
The DNA here is from genome assembly GCA_014119065.1 of Orius insidiosus. NCBI lineage: Eukaryota > Metazoa > Arthropoda > Insecta > Hemiptera > Anthocoridae > Orius > Orius insidiosus. The sequence continues at coordinate 21,322 of JACGAQ010001148.1, read as the reverse complement.
ATTTTTGAGAAATTTCCTCAGGTGCCCTTTCCTTAAGGTTCAAACTTCTTGATTTATGGCGATTTACTAGCTCTTTCCGCCTTTGCCTTTTTACCGAAGTTTCAGGAATTTCCTCACTTTTTGGACCCACTTTTATAAAATTTTCTGGTACTTTCTTCGGTTTTTTTTCCGCATAGATACAAAATAGAGCATTTTTCTTAAAATAGAGCGGACGGAAGCCCTTCCGTCAGAGGAGTAAAAAATAACGATAAAAATGGCCTAAACTGAGTTTTTCTTTCCTTTTTTTTTTCAAAAGAACCGAGGAAAACGCGCAAAAATCTGTTTAAAAAAAGTTTCTCAGCAAAAGAGCTGTTGAAAATCTGTTTTGAAGAGCAAGAAACCGAGGAAACTTTAGACAACCTTTTAAAATAGTGTGTTTTGGTCAAACTAAGCGGCTTATAAGTTGTAATAAAAACGTTGAGAGCAGCAAAATATAGTACTTACACATCTGAGATTTTACTGGGAAAGTCCTTATATTTTTTCTCGTCCCAAAAGGTACCGTGAATTAAGAAAAATAGGAATTCTTTGTCGAAAAACAGAGGAAAAACTCAAAAGTATGTTAAAAAGGGGAAACTATAGAGGGTTTCTCCGCAAAAGACCTAGCAATACTTCCGACAAAAATGGTTCTCTCCGCCAAAAGAGGTGAAAAAGCCGAAAATCCATCATTTTGGGAGGAGGCATTCTTTGTATACGCCCGCCAGACTATCTTTCAAAAGGAATCCAATTTTTTAAGCAGATTTTGTAAAATCAAGAATTCCACTGCCTTAAAGCGAATATTGAGTTTGGAATGACTTAAAATGTCCACCATCCGTGTAAAAAAATTTCTTAAAAAAAATAAAAGCGAGACATAACTTCAATGAGCAAATGTCAAAAAAAGCCACTAGATCTTAATGGCCGTTCTGGACAACGAGTATTCCATTCCTCTAATGGCACTTCAATACGGTCTAATGGCGATTTAAAAGACTGGAAAAAAGTGTTTTTTAACCATTTTTTACCATCGAGAAAGAGAATAGGATTGCTTTTTTATTTAAATACTCAAAAATGAATGTTTTTAAGGCTTTATTTGCATTGAATCAACGTTTTCGCATGGTTTATTTCATCTTGCACATGATATTTTTTAGTCTTTTTTGCTGAGGTTTTCAGGGATGTGAGCTTTGTCGATCGCCTCTTTCGGAACTTGATGTATGAAAGGAATAAATTGTCCCTGTTGCTAAAAAACAAAAATTATATTTAAAAAAAAATTTTGATTGCTAAAAATTGATATTAAAAAAATTCCTTAAAGAAGTCATTGTTTTAACCTCACTTATCTGGTTTTTGTGGAAGGGTCTTACTGACCCCGTATTTTTGTTTATATTACCTGGCCAAATGGAGGAGGGAAAGGATTTCCGGGGTTTTGCTGGCCAAAAACACCGTGAATCCAATCTTGAATGAAATTAGGAGAGTTTCCTCTATGCTGTTCGATCGGTTGTTGTCCGAATAGCAACCCCAATCGTTGTCCAAAATTCAGTCCAGAGGGCTGTTGTCCAAAGGGCTGTTGTCCAAGAGGCTCTCCGAAACCTCCTCCGAAGGGTTGCTGTCCAAAAGGGTTATTTGCTGAAGGCTGAAACTTAAAAAAGAAGGTCCAAAACTCTTCAAAAAATGTCTTATGCTTACCCATTGCTGTGGGTTAAATCCTCCTGGACCGCCCAATGGTGCACCCTAAAAAATCACAATTTTTAGACTTCAAGAATCATTTCGAGTATTAAAATGGAGGACTGAAGCCATAAAAATGAAAGCAAAAGAAGTATGCTAAGGAAGATATTTTTTCTCACCAAACCTCCTTGTGCTACTTGTCCTGCTGGTCCTGCCGGTCCTGCCTGAAAGAATTCTTAACAATAAATATTTAAATAATAATTTTTTTACTTACTGCTCCTTGTAAAGCCATAATTTCGTCTGTACGTTTGCCGAGGAATACCCCGTTTATATATCCGCGACGACCTAATTTATTCCGGTACAATAATAGAGCAAACGTTTCGGAATTTATCTATTTCGTGATTTTTGGTCTATTTGATTTGCGGCAAAACGATAAAACGCTCGAAGTACTTTTTAAAAAAAACATTATCTGAAATAGTTCCTGGATTCTAATCTAAGAAATCCGAAATATTTCCGTTTTAAGATCTACTCTACTAAGCAAAAGCTTGAAAAATAAACAGTAGACACGTAGAGAAGTTATTGTGATACCCTCCATGTCCCCTTTTTGGGAGACATTCTTCCAGACCCTTTCAGGGAAATCGAAAATCGCCGGTTTTTCGGGAACACTTCCCCGCCACAATTTTCATCCGATTTTCAACTTTACAGAGTTTTCTTTATATTTTTCTGATTCAAGCCGATTTCCTCTCTTTTTTGGGCTAGTAACTCTAATTTCACCGGATTTACTTTAAAAAATAAGAACACCATTATTTTTAAATATTGTAAGAACTTAGCCATGGGATTTGGTTGAAAATCGTTTGGATAAAAACAGCTATAACATGGTCATTATTCATGAAGGATTTTGGATGTTTTTTCTGCTATGTGCAATCATTTTTCCCACGCTGAACGGTTGATCCGTACGTACCACTCCTAACCTTAAGGGGACCTTGCACCAAAAAGTCTTCAAGAAAATTTGTTATTTCCTTATCCCCTTTCTCAAACTTTTATCGAAAGCTCGAGTTTAAACAAGCATGACTGTCATCATAAAGAAGGAGACTTTTTTTTCTTCACAAATCATGTTTTATTCATTCATTATTTTATAATTTCGGCTTCAAAGTATTTTTATGCGATATGACTTTTAGGCTTTGGTGGCCAGAAGCTCCACCTTGAGCGCCTACGTGGCCTTGAGCGCCACCGAATTGACCTTGGGTTTGTTGCCTGGGTTTGCTGTGTGTTAGTAGCTGTTGGTAGTAGTATGGATGAAGGGTGTCCGTAATACGGTTGCCCGTAAAAAGGTTGTGGGTAAATTTGTCCTTAATGCATCTGCCCGCAAAGAGGCACGTTTGTCGGCTGGTTCTTAAACACCAAAAAGCTATCCTGCAGAAAAATTAGCTCGTACGAATTTTATTTACGAAAGGGCGAAATTGGGGCGGCTGCCCGGTTGCTGAGGCCACCATGAAATCCCGGTTGCCCTCCAGTCGGTTGAATTCCACCTCCCGCTCCAAACTCTCCCTGCAAAATAAAATATTAAACATTTAATAAATAAATTAAAACCCAAAAATATTATGAATTCATTTCACAAAAAAGGCCATTAGCGACGAAATCTCGTGGTGCAGAATGCGAAGATGCTCAAATTTGAGACAGTTGGATTCTTCGGGAAAAAATAAGTGGAATTAAAAAAAAACGAGTTTCCTAGGTCAATTTTAACGGATTTTAGCGCAAAAAACGCTAAAATTTGACATTTTTTAAAAGTTGTCCAAAATCGTCATATGAGTACTTAAATCTACTTGAAAATTTGCGTAGATAACGAATCTGAAATAAAAAATAGGGGTTCTCATTTGAAATAACGAAGTTAGGTTGTGTCTGGGACACCCTGTATATCCAGGCGGATTTTAAACTACACCATCAAATTCTTAGATTTAAATTAAGGGGGTTTACATTTAACTTTTTTTCGTAAAACCACTTTTTAACGCTCTACCAGACGCTTGCCATGTGTTTCCGGACACCCTGTATACTCGTCTTCTGTATCCGAAGGACCGGGATTAATTCCGGTCCGAAAAATAGCGAATGATTCGGAACTAAAATTTATCGACTCAGTGATTTTTTTGTCTTTTAGATTTGCGACAAATCGATCTCGGAACATAAAGTTTGATGTGCTTTGAGAAAAAAAAAAAAAAAAAAAAAAAAAAAAAAAACAGAACTCATCATGACAATTCATTTCAGTTTCAGATATAAAAAATGGCTTCTGTACGTCCTAGGCTGTAGTTTGAATCGGAAAACATGGAGAAAAACTTCATGACATTTTAAAAGGTAACTTATATTATTAATTTGATATATTATATTATTAAAACACCCCGCGTAAATACACCCCGCCTCGCAAAAACCCTTCTGCAGCAACCAGAAAAAGTTAAGACATCAAAATCCCTGCCCTCCGATTTACACTGCAGAGAAAGAGGAGACGCACCCGTGCTCCCGTTTTCAAAGCTCCCCTTGGCGGCGTCGCGAAATGCTTGTTTACAGGTGTGTAATTAATCAGTGACTACTGATTAGTTACGAGCTATTTTATCGAACCGTCTAAAACTATTACCTCCGTTACCGAAAAATGATAGAAATGATTATGATAGAGGGAATAACTCGCCTGAAGATGCTTATTAAGCCGAAAGGAGTCCTGAGATACCCGGTTTTACAGTGATTTCTTCCTCCTTTAATTAATAAAAATACCCTTCCAAAAAAAAAGGCAAACAAATTAATTTATTTATTTTTTAGAATGGAGTAAGATGGCCGGCAACAGGCTGAGATGATGAAAGGGCGATATGAGCCGAAGCGCTCTCGACGACGAAGATCAAGAAGAGGTAATTTATCAAGACTAATCAATTTATCCAATTTATTTTTTAAAAATCTTGATAATTATCCCTTCAGTCTAATTAATTTGGCATCAAATAACTTCAATTTTTTCCCCCCTAAAATTGAGACTACTATTAGTCAAACTGTGCCAGTTTTGCTCATTTTTCGGCCGAATTCTCGCTTTCCCAGGGTTCCCAGTGACGTCATCGGCTGTTCTTGCTTGTTATCCATTCAAGTCTTGTATTTTATTTTTAAGCGATAAAGTGACTAAGCTGAACATTAGTTTCACGGTAATTAAAGTTTTAATTACTCCATCTGGGTCGATACTGGGACACAGTTTAATTAGTATTCAATTTCAGCCTCTTATGGCAGTTTGACGCTTTCAAAACTCTTCTTAAGTCTATTTTCTATTTTTAAGAACAACATTTTTGAAGAGGAATTCTAAAAAACCGGGGAAAAATCTCATCTTCTTAATTAACGTTCTATAATATTGCGATAAAGAGCTCATAAAAATTTAGAAGAGCCTCTTCCGGGCAGCGTTTCCTAATTGAGTTTCGGGGAGAAAGAATGAATTCAAAGGCCGTAGGGGCATTTTTAATTCGAAGGCTTCGAGCGTTCAGGAATTTCTCAGAGATCACTTCGAATAATGAATCTATCCCCTTTTTATTATTTGGGATATATTTTTAACCTTTTGAAAAACAAAATTAATTTAAAATAACCCGGAGGGAATTGTCGGAACAATCTTTTAATTAAATATCAAGTTACTTCTTGTGAAAATATTTTTTTTGTGTCAGTTTCAGTTTTTTTAAAATAGAATTTTGACGTCGTAGAAATTTAGGTTTCTCCGGTGTTTTCCTTGGACGGAAACAGTCGTCCATTGTGAGGTGGCGGACCGGAAAACATTAATTTTCCAGTCGGATCGTTCAAAATGCTCTCTCCCTTCGAGGAGTCTCGAGATCTTTTCTGTAATAAAAAGCGCCATTTGGTAGCTAAAAATTTATGAAGGTAAAAACGGTGTCAAGAAAATCGGCAAAAGCGGTAAGCGAAACGCGCTTCAATCAGGGGCATATGGTGTTTCCGGAAAACCGAAGAAAACGCCCTAAAATTGAAAGAATGCGCCTTCGTGACGTTTTATGTTCAAAAACCAAGAGAAAAAAAATTCAAACGTCCGGGAAATAGGGGTTTTCTTGAGAAGAAAGCCTGAAAATCGGATTAAAGGAGTTAATGAAATTTTGTTGGACTGAAACTGAGAAAACGTAAAAAAAAAAATTCGAAAAAATGGGATTTTTTGTACGAAAAACGGATAAAAACGTCCTTAGATCCGGTGAAAATGCTGCCCCTACTGCACAATACCGTTGAAAAACCCCAAAAAACCTGTTTTTTATCGTTGGGAAAGTTGAGAAGGGGCTAAAAAATGTCTTTCCAGGGTACTTCCCACCTTTTTTCCCCCCTTTAATATCTAATAAATAAAATACTGAATCACTCAACCGAGATTTTGTGTATATCTACGCTATGGTCTTAATTATAGCGTTTACAAAGTGAATTTTCTTTGAAATTTTTTAATGAGGTCGATTTGAGAAGTGCTTGGGACGAGATAAGTGGACGGTTGAGCCATTTTGAGAGGAGGTATTGTTTGTAGACAAACCATCCTTCTATTGTCTCGGAATAAAGCTCTCCAGACTCGGAAGTTCATAGAAATTAATTTAATATCAACTTTTTCTTACGAGTTCTTTTATTCGAAGATCCTGATGGATGGGTTTTTAACGGGATTCGACGACTTTCCACGCCTTTTCGAAAGATCAATCGCCTTTGATAAATGACCTCATTTTCGCAATATAAACTCTTTTTTTCTTCTTCTTTCGAGCTAATCAATGTCTGTATTAATTGCACGCCTTATCGTGTTTATCTTGTAATAACGGTGTTAGGTTCACGTCAAGAACCCCTATCGCCCTCCCCCATTGCACCCATCGCCCTTTCCCTTTGAAAGGCAATGGCTTACTGAGCCGTGATAGAGGAATGGGCAATTACCGAAAGAGGGAGGAAAGAGGGATGACTGAGAAAAGGGAACTGTTTGATCTGGATAACTTCACAAGACACTCTTTTGTCTCGACCTAATTATTGCGAAATTAACCATTTTTAAGAAGTAAAAACGTAAATCAACCATTTTAACTTTCTTAAACAGATAAGACAGAGAAGAAAGATCCTAAAATTACTTTCCAATATTCGAGCACTAAAAATCGTCGGAAAATTTTTATAAAAGCTAGTTCTCGTTAGTTTGGGAATGTCTATACGGTCTTGGGAGCAGTTTTCCGAAAAAAATTTCCTTTGGAAAATGGAAAGCTTAATTTTAAACTAAAGTATTTTTTCCAAAAAACCGCTAGACATTTTGTAGGCTTTGACGAGCTTTTTTCAAAAATACATTATATAAGAAAATCGGATGAATAGTTTCGTCGTAATCCTTTTACAAAGATTTGGAGGAAAAATGGGGTGCCTACAACTCATCCGAAAGTATTCTCATCCGAATGTCAACTCATCCGAAAAATAATAGAAATAGAAAAAATATAAACAGACAACTCATCCGACTGTCAACTCATCCGAAAAAGGGGCGTGGCCGTTTCGGATGAGTTGACAGTCGGACGAGAATACTTTCGGATGAGTTGTCTGTTATATTTTTTTTAAATATTATACTTTAATAAAATAGAAAAAGTGAATACAACTCATCCGAAAGTATTCTCATCCGAATGTCAACTCATCCGAAAACTAACGTACAAAAATTGCTGCGTCGTAGAAATGAGGCAGCGTTCCACCCCAGCAAGTTTTAAACTCCTTTTTGGGCGTACCGAGCTCATTATCCATCCCAGGGCAGCCTACAGGGTGAGCAAATCCTCGCGAGAGGAAAAAAATCAACCCCCTTGTGTCATAAAACGAGCTGATCCTCGCGAGAAAAAAAAAATTAACCCCTTTTGTCATAAAACGAGCACATCCTCGCGAGAGAAAAAAATTAACCCCCTTTTTTATTATTATTTATTATTATTATTTATTCATCAATGTTTACAGCTAATTCACAGCCAATTAACACAGTCATTATAACACAAATATATACTACTATAAACATTAACCAACATACTCAATTACACAGATATTTTAAAGGGGTGTACATAAAAAATTTTAAATTAATAAATAAGGGCGCATAAAAAATAAAACTTTGATTCTATGAATAAATAAATAAATAATAAAACTATGAATGAATTAATAAACTTTATGTAACATTATCAAAAAAATGGGTTCGCATTGTGCGCTTTATTGCTGGTAACTTATCGTTAAAGAGGTCAATGACTATATCTTTATCCAGATCATTACACATTTTAAGAATTCTGGAAAAGGATCGGCTTCTGCCATAATCAGTTCGATGGAATGCTAATGAAAACAAAGCGCCATATCGAGTGGAGCGTGGTGGGACATGAAAGGCAATTAACTCCAACAGGTCGCCACATATTATATAATTGTTGATTAATTTCCACAAAAAACAAATACTTAAGAATAACATCCTGTGAGAAGAGGACAGGATATTATAGTGAACACGCCACTCAGCTGTAGATTTCGAGTCGTAAGGCCCCTTACGCTCAATATAGGCAAAATACTTAAACGCCAATTTTTGAACCCTATCTAAATCGTTGAAATGATAGTCGTGATGTGGGTACCATACACTACAAGCATAATCCATCACACTTTGAACATACGCAAAGTAAAGGGATCGAACTGTTTGGACGGACCTAAAGTCACTAGTGGATCGCTTTATAAACCCAAGCATGCTTTTGCCATAAAACGAGCACATCCTCGCGAGAGGAAAAAAATTAACCCCCTTTTGCCATAAAACGAGCACATCCTCGCGAGAGGAAAAAAATTAACCCCCTTGTGTCCAAAACGAGCTGATCCTCGCCCTACAGGGTGAGCAAATCCTCGCGAGAGGAAAAAAATCAACCCCCTTGTGTCATAAAACGAGCTGATCCTCGCGAGAAAAAAATTAACCCCCTTTTGCCATAAAACGAGCACATCCTCGCGAGAGGAAAAAAAATTAACCCCCTTGTGTCACAAAACGAGCTGATCCTCGCAAAAATAAACAAACAAACCGACCGTGACTTGCGGGGGTCGAACGCTGCCTCATTTCTACGACGCAGCAATTTTTGTACGTTAATTTTCGGATGAGTTGACATTCGGATGAGAATACTTTCGGATGAGTTGTATTCACTGTTTTCTATTTTATTAAAGTATAATATTTAAAAAAATATAACAGACAACTCATCCGAAAGTATTCTCGTCCGACTGTCAACTCATCCGAAACGGCCACGCCCCTTTTTCGGATGAGTTGACAGTCGGATGAGTTGTCTGTTTATATTTTTTCTATTTCTATTATTTTTCGGATGAGTTGACATTCGGATGAGAATACTTTCGGATGAGTTGTGTGCCCCCGAAAAATGCTTGTGATCTCATTCATAGCCTGTTTGAAGGCTTCTCTTCTTTCTTGGCCGAAAAAAAAAAATTTGCCAAATTCTTTAAAGAAGTTATTGTGATACCCTCCACGTAGGTTTTGAGGGAGGGTCAAATCGAATACTGATTATTACCGATCTCAACTTTGGCGACCGGCCGTAGCAGTTTTTTTCCAGTACACTTTACGGCCACAGTTTTCAACCGATTTTCACCAGATTTTTACCCTTTTTTACTTCGCTTCAAGGAAGTTTTCGTTGGGAGCTCTTCAAACTAGTATTAACTTCCTTAAATAATTTTTTCCGGCCACAGTTTTCAAAATTTAAAACCTAAGAAAGGTAATTAATTTTTTTCTTTTAGCTTGAGAATGTTCCAGCCGTGGCCAGTTCAAGTCCGATGTTATGATTTAATTAAACTTTGTTATAATGTTTATGTCGTTAAGTTAGTGGTTAACCAGAAATTGCGTGACTCGTAAGCTCTTTGTTTTAATCTATGACCCAGTTGGCATTCTGCTAGACTAATGATCATTCAGCAGCCCGAAGATATGATGACTTTACTTAATTACAACTTCCCTCACCGCGGACATTTTCAAATTGAACCCTTTTTCAAACGTTTGCGAAAATTAAAAACAATATCCTTTGATGTCATTTTTCGTCAGAGGATAAAACATTCTTTTTTAGAAAAAAAAAACACAACTAAACATCAAACTGGACGTTAAAGCGGAAAAAAATACAAAAGGGCCTTTTAAAAAAAGGTTGGCACAAAATACCTCTTATCTCTTGGGGGAGTAATTCATTCATTTTACAATCTATGAGCTCTTAAATCGCATTTATCAATTTTATCGTGACATAATTATTAGGGGGTTCCAAGTACTCTTCATTAAACCAGTGGAGTAAATAAGGGGAAAAGTTTATTTGCAAAACACTTGATTGAGAGAATTCAGGAATATCAGGAAATCATTTTTTTTTAAACCAAGTATCAAGGGTTTTTTAATACATTTATTAGTAACACTAATTAGTTTATTTACTATCAAAGAATTAACCAATAACAGAGGAAGAAATCTGTGATAACGGGTATCTTACGATACGTTTCGGCTTAAAAAACCTCGTCAGGTGAGCTATTCCCTATATCACAATCATTTCTATCTTTTCACTGTGAACCTAATGAGGTGGTGAGTGGCTCTATCTCTTGGGGAACGGTGGCGGCGGTGAGCTTTTGCGAGACGGTTTGTTTCCAGCTTCCCGCTGTATCCACTAAATCACTGGAGATAGGTTTACAGTGAAAAGATAGAAATGATTGTGATAGAGGGAATAGCTCACCTGACGAGACTTTTTAAGCCGAAACGCGTCGTGAGATACCCGTTATCACAGTCATTTCTTCCTCTGTTATTGGTTAATTCTTTGATAGTAAATTCAATAAACTTGCGGAATACGAACGCAATAAAAATTAAAACTAATTAATTAGTTTATGATAAATAATCATCATTGGCAAATTAGCCGTAAAAAGTGGTGAACACTGGATGGTTCACCTGAGACCTTTTAGATCGAAATCGGTCGTGAAATAAGTATTAAATTTCTGTTCATTGTTTCTCTCTCTTTCTCTGATGTATTTTTGTAATTAGATACTTGATCGTTAAGTTTACCGACTCTTTTAGGGGGTTTTCAGCGAGCATATTCCTCGCTTTTCTGTCTTATAAATGCCCTTTTTATCCAATTTTTTGGCTTTTCCTAGTTTTTTGGGGAGAGAAATACCCATACTATCGAACTTTTGGGCATATTTATCGAAGAGAATTCAGGATTTTTAATGTTTTTATCGGTTTTTTAACGATTTTCAGAAGTATTCCCCAGTTTTCCGTCTTATAAATGACCTTTTTTAGTTTTTTGGGTGAGAAATATCCATTCTAACGAACGTTTGGGTATTTTCTTCGCCTAATTCTTAACTGTGAGAATTTAGGAAATTCAGGACATAACTTTAGTTTCATCTATGAGAATGATGTTAAATCCATCTTGACAAATTTCCCGCTGAGAACTCAGTTAACCAATAATAAAGTTTTGGTGCGCCTCCAGATGATGGAACATTTTGTGAATGGATAACGGCGAATTCTATTTTGATTAGATTCCCGAGTTTCCAGGTCTGCAAACACGGACTGACCTTGCGGATCAATAACATCGGAAGTTCTAAAGCCTTTGAAGAAAACGCGTCTTAAACCGCCAAATGCACCGGATAATATCTTCTCGACAAAATATTCTTTTAAAACTTTTTTCTGCGACATTTTGAAATTCTAATGCTCGAGGGGACAGTAAGCCTGTGATATATTTCGGGGCGGAAAGGGAGGAAAGGAAATGTCCCATTTGCACCCGAATCTCTGTATCACGTCTGACCAAAATATTTCAAAATGAAAATATGGATTTTATGTGAAGAACTCGTTGAGAATTTAGGTCAAAAAGCGATTTAAATTTAATTGGTTATTATTAAGAGGGTAAATGCTTTGCGAAGGGAAAACCCTTAGGTGATTTCGTCATAAAAGGCGCCTTTAATTTACATAATAAGAATATTTTGAGCCTATTTTTTACATTTTTTAAGGTAGTAAAAGGTCACGTGGGTTGGTATTAAAGCACACCCGCCACCGGGAAAGTTTCTTATTTCCTTTTTTTCTCTAATCTCATTTCTCCCATGTTAAAATATAGGTCAAGGTAGGAAATACGGAGACTTTGTAAACAACTTTTTTTGTGCCAAAAGTTAGGACTTTGGCTCATTCCCAAAGCATAAAATCAAAGTGAAAATTATTATTTAACTTGGAAAAAAAATTCTTTTGAAAATGTTTTGCTATTCTGTCAGAGTCTTGTTTTAATTGACTTTCCCGTTTCTACCCTCCTTTTCCTATTTCAGACATTTCAGCATCATTCATTACACGACCCTACTTCGAACTCGGAGTACTCTTATTTAAACTTGTTTCCTCCGGGACTCATCAACATTAAATTCCTCCCTCTTCTAACTTATAAAAAAAAAGTAGCAATTACTTCGGTTTTTAGGATTAAGGGGGATCACACCTCCAAAAAATTTTGTTTCAAATAAAGGTCGCAGGACGACCCCAATTGTTTCCTATGTTTGAGCACTAAAAATCGTTGATCGTTTTGAAGATTTTGAAGGCAGTGGGTTTAATCGTTTTGAAAAGTTAGAATTCTGTGGATTTTATCGTTTTGAAGATTTCGAAGGCAGAGTTTTTATCGTTTTGAAGATTTAGAGGCAGTGGATTTTATCGTTTTGAGATTTAGAAGGCTGTGGATTTTATCGTTTTGAATATTTAGAAGGCAGTGAATTTTATCGTTTTGTAGATTTAGAAGGCTGTGTATTTTATCGTTTTGAAGAGTTAAAATTCTGTTGATTTAATCGTTTTGAAGATTTAGAAGGCAGTGGATTTTGTCGTTTTGAATATTTAGAAGGCAGTGAATTTTATCGTTTTGTAGATTTAGAAGGCTGTGTATTTTATCGTTTTGAAGAGTTAAAATTCTGTTGATTTAATCGTTTTGAAGATTTAGAAGGCAGTGGATTTTGTCGTTTTGAAAACTTAGAAGGCAGTTTTATCGTTTTGAAGATTTAGAGGCAGTGGATTTTATCGTTTTGTAGATTTAGAAGGCTGTGGATTTTATCGTTTTGTAGATTTAGAAGGCTGTGGATTTTATCGTTTTGAAGATTAGAAGGCAGTGAATTTTATCGTTTGTAGATTTAGAAGCTGTGTATTTTATCGTTTTGAAGAGTTAAAATTCTGTGATTTAATCGTTTTGAAGATTTAGAAGGCATGGGTTTATCGTTTTGAAGATTAGAATTCTGTGGATTTATCGTTTTGAAGATTTAGAAGGCAGTGGATTTTATCGTTTTGTAGATTTAGAAGGCTGTGTATTTTATCGTTTTGAAGAGTTAAAATTCTGTGATTTAATCGTTTTGAAGATTTAGAAGGCAGTGGGTTTAATCGTTTTGAAGACTTAGAATTCTGTGGATTTTATCGTTTTGTAGATTTAGAAGGCTGTGTATTATCGTTTTGAAGAGTTAAATTCTGCTGATTTAATCGTTTTGAAGATTTAGAAGGCAGTGGGTTTAATCGTTTTTAAGAGTTAGAATTCTGTGGATTTTATCTTTTGAAGATTTAGAAGGCAGTGGATTTTATCGTTTTGAAGATTTAGAATGCAGAGTTTTTATCGTTTTGAAGATTTAGAGGGCAGTGAATTTTATCATTTTGGAGATTTAGAAGGCAGTGGATTTCATCGTTTTGAAGATTTAGAAGGCAGTGAACTTTATCGTTTTGAAGATTTAGAAGGGAATGAATTTTAACATTTTGGAGTTATAGAGGTCAGTGAATTTTATCATTTTGGACATTTAGAGGGCTATGGATTTAATCGTTTCTTTCTTCTACTTGGTTTATTTTTCTGATACGCCTTGAAGAGTTTTCCGGCCCTTGTAGCGCAAAAACGCCACATCCAAAGCTGTGGAGGATATCACAATAACTTCCTTTTTAAAATTGAAAACACCTGAAAATGTGGCCCTATTTTGAAGAATCCAAGGAGAGTTTCCCTCATCGAGGGTTATCGATTGATCACTATAGTAACGTTGGAAAAGTCCCAAAAGCTCCTTTATTTTGTTTTATTTGGTTGTTTTAGTTGTTTTAGTAGTTAGGGATGAGAGAATTTTTTAAAAAGCGGTTTGAAAAATCATTGGTTTGAAAAGAATTTTCGGCTCTGAAAGGCTCTGTTGTGATTTGAAAAAATAATTAAAATGATCTTTTTTCAAAAATGAAATGAGCGCTTTGTGATGTAATGGCCGCCTTTTATGCCCGAACGGAGTTTCTGGTAGCCCACAGGGGTCAACCACACGGAATTTATAAGCCCATTAAATCCTCGTTTTCCCTTATTTCATCATTTATTTTCAACGTCGGACTCATCAAAACTGAAAGCATGTTTCCATTCTATTGTCCTCTTTTTTTTCTCTCCCCCTCCTCACCGCCATTTCGGACGTTTTAACGTTAAAATCCCTTATTGAATTATTCATGCGGGTTTTTCCAAGACTCCGGATTATGATAATTTCTTTTTATTACATCAAAAACGGTCATTCTATTTTAGAACGGGATGTTTGCGAATAATAAACAAACATGTTTAGATAAGTTCCATAATAACGAGAGAACCCTTTTTGTCCCTATAAATCTGGACCTTTCCTCCCGAGAATTTCCTCAAAGGAAGTCCACTTAATAATTTTTCATTAAAAAAAATTTTTTTTTGTTTAATTATTAAGGTAGAAAAAAAATGAAAGTCTTCCCCCAGTCTACTCGGAACGGGCGCGAACAGCCCAAATTTCTCCTTCTGTCGAGAAAAAAAAAAAAAAAATAATAATCCGAAAAAACGGGGGCACATCTCATCCGAAAGTATTCTCGTCCTACTGTCTTCTCGTCCTAAAATATGTGTACAATAAATATTACTTAAAATTAAATGAAATTGCCTTCTAAATCTTCAAAACGATGAAATCCACTGCCTTCTAAATCACCAAAATGATAAAATTCACTGCCCTCTAAATCTCCAAAATGATAAAATTCAATGCCTTCTAAATCTTCAAAACGATGAAATCCATTGCCTTCTAAATCTTCAAAACGATTAAATCGAAAGGGGGTTAATTTTTTTCCTCTCGCGAGGATGTGCTCGTTTTATGACAAAAGGGGGTTAATTTTTTTTCTGGCGAGGATCAGCTCGTTTTGTGACACTAGGGGTTAATTTTTTCCTCTCGCTAGGATTTGCTCACCCTGTAGGCGGCCCTGGGATGGATGATGAGCTCGGTAGGCGCAAAAAGGAGTTTAAAATTTGCTGGCGTGGAGCGCTGCCGCATTTCTCCGACGCAGCAATTTTTGTACGTTAGTTTTAGGACGAGAAGACAGTAGGACGAGATGTAGGCACTCGAAAAAACGTTGAAGAAAAGATTTAAATCTCCTGGAGATGGGAAAAAAATTTAACTTGACCTGGGAAAGTGATTTGGTCATTTTCAAACTTTTATATTTTAAGAGATATTTAATGTTTTACTATTTATCCATAATGGTATAATAATTACCCTGAAAAGGTAGATATCCCTTATCAGAAGAAATCGATTAAACTTTTTTTTCTTGGCAGTTTGCCCTAAAAAGAGGAAGGTTGAAAAGGGATACTCAGGAGACGTTTTATAAAAATCCAGTCCATCCCTTATCTACGACAAAAAAAACCACAATCGATGTAACCATTAATCATTCCACCTAAAGTATTCTCCAACACATTTGGAAAGGGAACAACAAGTTTTTTTATGAGTTCGAACAAGCCAATAAACACGAAAAACAAATTGAAACAACAATTTATCAAGATATCAAGAATCTGGTTAAAGAGTCTAATTACGGTTGCACGAAGGGTTGTCTCACGCGAAGTTTTTTGTTGAAAAGAAGAAGAAAAAGTTATTTTTAAATATTTAAGCCTCTTTCTTGAATTTCGCCTTATATGAAATTCTAATGCCCCCCAAAAGTTAGGAAGACCAAAGACAGTAACAAAGTTGTACCGGGATCAATAAATGCAGAATGGGGACTAGGTCAGCTCACCCATATATTTTCTTCGTCCTTTTTTTTTGTGGGCAAAAAAAATTTCGTTTGTCAAATCGTGTGCGAAATTACATCGGGTTATTTAAGTTTGATGTATGATGGACTCGTTATGAATGCAGATGAGGAGGGGGAGTATAAAGGGCTTAAGACGTTTTCCAATCAGACCTCCCTTTATCATGAGAACAACGCGGGGGAATATTAATAGAGCAAAGAAGATCCAGCCATCATTCACCTCCCTTTTCCCTCGGATATTCTCAAGCCAAATTAATCCGTTCTCTCTCACATTTTAATTAAGGAAAACAAAAATTCTGTTCGACCTTTATCCTGATTTTGTGACATTACTGGAAAACATTCTTGACATTCTCCAACACGCTTTCTTTCATACCTTTTGTTCTATTTGACGTTGTATACGGGGATAACCCCTAAATCCGTTAGGACCCTTTTTTTTTACTCTCAATTCTAACCCCTCAATCTACCTCTCCGACAAATGTTTACACTTTAGTGCCCCTTTATGTAGGAGGATCAAATATTTTTCCGGGTTGATAAGTGCTTTGCCATTAGAGGTTTTGTCAGGTTGATGAAAAACCGTAACCTTTACGACAAGAACCCTTCTTTTGAAAAGGAAACGACTAATAGTTCCAGAAATGCCATCATTTCATAAAGTTTTCGAAATCTAGATTTAAAAAGCGCCTGTAAAAGTGGTATAGCTGAGTTGGGGTGTACGGTAGAAGTAATTATTTAGATGGCTGTGGCATAATACTGCTGACAGTGGTGTAATATTGGTGGCAGCGGTATATTATTTAGGTGGCAGTGGTATAACCATGTTGGTTGCAGCATGAAATTGAACCGCCATTCTCTATTCTTATCCCACGCAGGCAACTTGAAGCAAACGTACAGGTTTCATGATCAAATTTCGCTCCCTAAAAAGAGCACCAAAGTTAACCTTTTTTCCCCCTTTCTGCTCTCTGCCAGAAAACCTTTTACCATCTGAAAGGTTTCCTGTTTCAAGACGTCCGCTGCTCTGAAGGTCCTTTAACGATTTTCTTTTTAAACTTTTCTTCTACTTTCTTACGGTTGCAGTGAAGTAAGAGCTCAACGTAAATCTTCTTAAATTTAATAGTAAACAAAAAAATTGAGAAAGCTTTTTTGAAACTAACTTGATGAATCTTCATGGAGAAGAGTGAGTGTGGGAAATCTGATGACGACATGAGCCTATGATCCTCCAGAGTTCCAAGGCTAATGACGTCATTAGGCTCATCGGAGTGCTACGTCAGAGTGCATCAAGGAGAGGGCTTTCAGGCCAGGATTTATTATCCCTGCCGCCTTCCTGTAGTAACTGGAAAATTCGGTTTGTTTTACATGAGTACATATAAGGTTGTAAACTCTGGTATCGTACGTTTTAAAAGGGTCCAATTTTATCGTAAACTGCTTTTCCCTCTCCCGTCGGGAACATACCGACCCTAATTCCATTTTATCATTTAATTAACAAGAGACCATTTTATTAAAAGCGCCATCGTTGGAACGCTTTTCAACGTTATTCATTAAATTGAGTGCGTTCTTCTTTTTTTAACTCCATTAAAATGAAATTCAATCGATATTTCAACCTTGGAATAAACTGGGGCATTTTGAAATAAAAATAAAATTTAACATTAATTTAGTTTATAACAGTTTATGAATAGAGGGCCCTTTGAAAATTTGAAGGGCCGTTGACTGTAAAGGGTATCGCTGTCAATCTCAAATTCACCTCTGATAGTAATTAGAATCCTCAGCCAACGTAAGCACCGACCGTGTACTATTCGCTATCCAGTGTATTCATCAATTATGCATGAACAGGCTCATATATTTCGATGAGATAACTCTTGGATACGGAACATCCCTTATTTATGGTCATCTTTGACCTCGGAAATTGAATAATCGGCAACAGTTAGCGTAAAAATATAAAAATTTTATACCCTAATAAAAATTTTCTTTTATGACCAGATCTATCATTGAATCGCTTATCTAAATTTTTATTTGACGTAAACTGGCGAGGTATTTTTTAGTGTACACACATCTTTTAACCCAATTTTCGTGCTTTTTGATAGAGAAACCGTTTTATTCAAAATTTCGCTTTCTTAGTTCTTCATGCCTAGAAATTCCTTTTTAACCTATATTTCCTTGACTTAACTGACAAGAAACACCGATTTGATCAGTTTTTGGGGCGTTTTATTCGTTGCTAAGGCTAAGAAACTTCTGATTTGGGGGCAAGGGACTTATTTTTGAGCGTTTTTCAGTTCTTTGGAGGCCAAAAAAAATCCTTTTCATTCAATTCATCGATTTTTAGGATGAGAAAAGCCCATTTTTAGGATTACCAGACGCTCCGTTATACCACTTAATACGTCGGTGTTTTTTCTTTGAAGTTTTGCTCCAATTTTACGAGAAAACTGTTAATTTTTAAATTTTTCTTTTTACTTCCTTAAGAAGTTATTGTGATACCTCGACGTCGGGTTTTTGGGAAGGGTCTTCAGACCCGGAGGGTTAAATCGAATGTTGATCTTTGCCGATCTCAACTTTGTCTGTGGTGCCGGCCGTCCGTCCTAGCATTTTTTCCGGAACACTTTACGGCCACAATTTTCGACCGATTTTCACCAATTTTCACAAATTTCTTTAGTTGGTGAGCAAGAAACTAACGAGGGCGATTTTTGAATTTCAAAAAAATGGCGAATATATGTCCGTTTGAAATTTTAAAAAATTCGCTGCGGCCGAACCGTTGGTCTGATTTTCACCAAATTTTCACCAATTACTCCTTATATTTTTTAAGAATTTTTGGTGTAAAAAAATTGCCACTTTTTAATTATTATTTTTTTCAGTAGGGAGAAATTTCATACTTCTACCCGTTACGAGAGGCACATCCCTAGGCCAAAGAGCCCATTATTTCTACCTCGACACTTAGAAACATTTTCGAAAAAAAACTTAAACAATTTTTCGAAAAAAAAAAAAAACGGAAAACCCGGAAAATTTTTCGAAAAAAAAGAAAACTTGGAAAATTTTTCGAAAAAAGAAAACTTGGAAAATTTTTTGAAAAATAAAAAAACTTCTCCCTTATACTTCCCCCTCCTTATATTTTTTTTCTGCGTGTGTAACTCCCGTTTGATTTCCTCCCTTTATTTTTCAATCGTCCCTTCCAATACAAACGTAAACTACCATTTAATGGATTTTTAACTATTTAGCCCTTGAATTTTTCAACGGCGAGAATATTTACCCATTAAAATTTTTTTAAATAGTGAACATTTTGAGCGTCTAATAAGTTTCTAACGCCCTTTCCTAATCCCGTGAACAAACGATGGAAAATCCGGGTAAAGGAGAGTTCAACTACTTTGAGTGAGTTAGTAAGTCCGGATTCAATAAAGAATTCCCTTTAAAGAATTAATCCGGATCGGCCTCATTTCCCGTCTTTTATTTAAAAAACGGAACATTTTAAACATTTCTTTTAAGCACGTTTTGTAGAATATTTTTGAATAAACATCCTGTCCCAGAGTCCTCTATTGGTTTGTTTAATATTTGATTGGATTTTGCATAAAGAGATTGAATTTTAAAACTTTTGATTTAAAAAAAAAAAACTTTTTGAATTTCCATACTTTAAATTTTATTCCGGGATAAAAAAGAGTTTTATCAAAGTTTTATGGGGGAGAAGAAGAAAATTGGATCCAATCTGTGACCGGATAAAACAAAACAGTGGTAAAAGCGAGAATCTGTCCTGAAAGTGGAGAATGGGGGGTGAAGTTTCGGTTACAAAAGGCGAGTCTGCTTTTCGCTGTCATTTATTTCTTACCTAAGGAAAAGGGTTAGGGGAGGGGGGGGAGTTTCGCCCTTTTTGGCACATCCCTTTGTCCTTTATTCGCCTTAGGTCGATATAACCCTCAGGCTTAATAAGATTTTCTAAAGACCTTTTTTATTGAAAATATTTTAAACTTTAAATTTGGAACACTTTTAAGTTTAGTCTATTAAAATTCGCGAATTTCTCCCACAAACAACCTGAGTCAACATTTTTTTTTCAAACGTTGACTTTAATAAGAAACGTGCCCGGATGAAAAGTTTACGACAAACGCCTCGTTTATTAAATTAAGTCGTTTTTTGGGGGGGGAGAGAAAAAATAAAATTGTTTAATCCGAGTTATAAAGCTGGGAATGGCCTCAGGATGTTTTCCATTTTCCGCCCGTCACTTTTATCCTCTTTTGGTTTATATCCTGTTCAGATACAATCCTATCAGGTTGTCGGATTTGAGGTCAAAGCTGCCAAAGTTTAACAAAAATTTCGTACTAAAAAAAATAGATTTGATGTATGAAGAATGAGAATGATGGAGTGTTAAATTATATTCGAGTCTATTGTGTGGCGTCGAGGATAAATGGAGTGAAAAGCAGAAATGCGACTGTTTTGTTCCTCTTGAAGTTTGCCCGGAGGTGTGTGTCGATATCCGTCGTCCCCATGGCTACCTCGACTACACTAATCCGACCCCCCGTTCCCTTTCATTCAGCGGACAGGAGTCAATTTGTTATTCAAACCACGTATGCTAAGTTCTCTCTACTATTAATTATTATTGAGTTTCCTCCCACTGAAAAATTCACGGAGCCTATATTGACAAAAGCCACAATTTTTCCAAATCAAAATCAACAATAGAACGCGCTTTATTTCTAGAGCACCATAGATTTCAAAAATATCTATTTCCTTTATTACCAGACTGAGATTAAACGTCCTAGAAACCCCTTTCCGGCGACAGCTACACTCAAAGATTTTTTACCATTTTCATAGGTTTATCTGACTATACTAACCCTTTTTGCGAATTTTAGGCCCTTTTTTTCGTTTCTTTGTCCAAGATTCAAATTTTCACCGGATTTCGGGAGTTTTCTCGGCTCTCCAGTCGCGATACCCTTTTATGTTTGGCGGATTTTGGATTTTCTGTATAGGAGAAACAACTTTTTACTTAATTTTCGGGGTTTTCCTTTCCCTGGCAGCCTGTCTATGCGTTTTAGCAGTGTTTTCGGACCTTTTTATCCAATTTCCTTCAGTTTCTCTAAGAGAACTTTTTATTGAATTTCGGAGTTTTTTCGGTTCTGTGGTCCAGATACCCTCTTTTCACTAGATTTTTG
Organism: Orius insidiosus; assembly: GCA_014119065.1. NCBI lineage: Eukaryota > Metazoa > Arthropoda > Insecta > Hemiptera > Anthocoridae > Orius > Orius insidiosus. Next base: position 562 of record JACGAQ010001148.1, on the reverse strand, counting down.
GCTATTTCTGTAGGTTTTAGGCCGATGAAGTCCCTTTAAATACCTGGATTTTTTTTAAAACTAACTTTTTACTCAATTTTCGGTGTTTTCCCCAATTTTGTACAGTTTTTTGATCTAGAAATTTTATTTATAGGGAGTTTTCTAGGTTCTTCGGCCGTGATAATCTCTTTTAACTGGATTTTTTTCCGTTTTCTGTGGATTTTGGGCGATGAAGCCCCTTTGAATTGAACATCTGGCCGTTTTTATCAATTTTTGATATGAAAAACAACCTTTTTTTTCGATTTCATGGGTTTTCCTTTCCGTGAAAGCCTGTTTACCTCCGTTTTCCTCGATGTTTTGGCCGAATAGCATCGTTTTCCTACTCCATTTCTCAGAAGGCTTTACCCAGAGATCGCACTTTTTCCCGCCGCGATTTCCACAGAATCATCCTTTTGTAGTATCTAAAAAAATGTTAAAAGCTTTTTTTAAGCCCCTCCGGCTGGTCGAGGAGACTTTTTTTCTTCCTTGAAACTTTTTTCGATAGTAGGGACGAAAAAATATTAAATTGCGCTACTTTGAGGAA
>JACGAQ010001147.1:0-69505 GCA_014119065.1 Orius insidiosus | reverse complement strand
TTTTTTATGATCGATGAGAAAACTGAAGTAGAATCTAAAGAATGGGCGTAGTGGATCATAAATGATGAGTGTTTTTTCACATTATTGATTGGTTTAAAGAAGCATTGAAGGAAGAAGAGGGCTGAGAGCGAGGCCACATTTTTGAGAAACAAATTTCTTGTTTTTCTTCCAGAGAATTTTAAGAAGGCTTCTAATTGAACATCAGGTCTATTGAATTGTCATGTTTTCCTTGTGCTCTGAGGATCATGTTGCATATTTCATATTTATGCTTGTTTGCATACTTCAAACTTTCAGCCAAAAGATCGCCAATATCATCGCAGTAGGCTTTGTCCAAACAGTACATCCAAAGATCAAGTTCCAAATCTCCTTCGGTGAAAGATCCCGTCTTCCTTAAGAAATCGTGAAGCGTTTCCAGCGAAAGATCATGGACGACGGAATCTGATGATTTGAGTAACATGCACAGAAGATTTAATTTATTGACACATTCGGTCTTTTTAAAACCTCTAGGGTTCAAAATGATTTCCAGCTGTAGAAGTCGAAGTAAACAGGCTCTTTGAGATGAATATCTTCTTCCGTTTGTATATTCAACACTTTCTTCCAATTCTTGGACTTTTTTTATTCCTCTCTTTATTATGACGGATGACATCGATAAGTTGGGGTAAAGTTGAATTAATCGATAGAATAGTCTTCAGTGCATTATCCATCCCATTCAGATGATCATGTTTGCTTTCAGCGAGAAGACAGTTCAAAAGAAATTCTGTACTTGGTGCATGAATAAGTAATATTCTGCTAAGATTGATAATGTATCACTATTCTCCATGATGTTTGATAAATTTTTATGTTGGTTAAGGCGCTCAATAAAATTTTGTACATAAATTCTCTTACTTCCGGTGAAGATAATAAATACTGCGGTTCTACAGTCATAAAGAGAGAACCGCCGGAGGTAAAATTATGTTTTGAACAAGCTTCACGTAGTCTTTCTTTCAATTGAAATTTAATATCAATGTTTGTTATAGCCTGAGTCAATAAACGGACGACTTTGAAAAATCTAGGAGACGCTGGGTGCAAATGTGAAGATATTAAATTACAAAACGGTTTATAAGGTCGGAATAGTTTCAAGAATTTTGCATATCAACTCTCCTTTTAAATCGTCTTCCCAAGGTTGTCCCATCCTCTATAAAATTTAAGTTTTGATATAAAATTAATAGAATCTTGCTTACTGAGATAAATTGGTTGATAAGAGAATTCGCATGCGTCATGGAAAGGCCATAAGTTCGATCGTTGAAAGCGACGCCATGCTTAAATGAAGTACACAAAATGAGCAAACTTATGGATCTGTTCCCGAACTAATTCCAACTCTTCAGGATCTGTTTCCTAAAATAATGTTTGAAAAAAACTCTTTTTTACGTTATCGACAAACCTTTATGACAACTTTCTTATCGACTTTTTGTCTTCAAGTAAAGATTTTGGGTTCCAATAATACAAACTAGAAATATGCTCCAAAGCATGAGAATTAAAGCATAAAGCTTAGCAGTTCTAAAAACTCCTGGATTCAAAATAACATTTTTCCATAGTTTTCATAAAAAGGATGACATTTTCATACAGGTCGTATTTCATATTAGGAAAAATTGAAGGAATCCAAGCTAAAAAGATAAGATTAATATAAAATAATAAAATATAATAATAAACCTGTTTTTAGGCACAATTTGTTGATGACTCCAGGATCATGGCCGATCGTTAATGCCATAACAAACTGCATAAAAAATACTCTCAAACTTTCTTTTTCTGTTGGGGTCAAATTGTTCTGTGAAGTGCATAAGAAGATCCTTCGGAAAGTCAAAAGTAAGGATAATCTGATTTGCGATTTGATCGTTGACGCTAGCCAAAGCTTAATTAAATGATGATTTTAAAAGTTCTATCATAAAATACCGGTGAGAAGATTCAGGTGATTTTTTGGTACTTCATGTGTGTATGAGGTGCCAACATTGATAGAATATCGTTAAGATAGTTGGTAATGAGACGATTACAGTCTTCATATAGAGATTTCTTTTTTTCAGGAAATCGGTTAGTATTCTGGAAAGCATAAAATGAACAACAGATTTTTTTTTGGTTTGGCGTTACTTCATGATGACATGTCGAACTGCGAGAAAAACGATGATTGTCGATGGTTTTTTCTTTGTGTCAATTTAGTCAATTCGTCTAACATTTCTCCACGGAACCTCCGGATTCTATGTAATCTTTTACGTGATCGTACTTGGGGTTGTTTAAGAAAAACTGCCTGATAACTAAAAAAAGATCAATACTTTAGTTAAAAATAAGTGTAGTTTGTGGACTACTCAATAATAAAAATATCAATAAAAAGTTGGTTTCATGGCAAAACCCCCCGGAAATTCAACAAGAAGTTGGAATCCAAAACTTTAAAAAAAACGCAGTAAAATCCTTTAAAAAGTGTGTTTCTTGGACAAAGGGGAGGAAAACGAAAAAAATCCCAAGCAACGGACAACAAAACCAAGGAAAACGCTCAAATACAAAATGCGAAAAACGGATTTCTCAAGCAAAAAATCTTATTTAAAACTGGAACTATAGGACTACAAATATAGAAAAAACGCCGTTAAATCCTGCAAAAAGTATAACAGGTGGCTAAAAGGCCACGAAGAGTCAGGGAAAACTAGCGATTTTTAACTTTCAGAAAGCTATTCCGTATCTAAAATCAATCATAGATACCAATGATGAAGCCATATCCTTCCATTAGTCCCTTGGAGTTTGAAGGGAAATTTACCTCGTTTTTGTCCATAATCCAAAAACTAGAACTTACCAGTCAAAGATGTTGGCTCGCATAGAGAAGCACGAAGTTTCTCTGCAGTAATCTGTTTTTTGCTTGAACATCATCCTCTTCATTCTCCTCCTCAATATTCTCTTCGTCGGATTCCGGCGTTTCTTCTTCATTCGCCTCCTCCATTTCTTCAGCTTTTCTTTTCCCGGATTCCTTCATTTTGTAAAGAAAAACGAGAATTCTGTAAATAACACAAGATTGTTGAGACGCACGTGGATTGAAGTTTACATTTATAACCTCTCAATAATTTTTAAGGCCTCAGAAACTATGACGTAGTGTTACGTTGAATAAGTGCACTTAAACATCAAGTTTATGTTTTTATTGATGTTCTACTTTTTGGGGTGGCTGGTTTTACTATGCTTATCTGAATAGCAGGGTGGCCGAAATCAGAAGTGGGATAACCGATATCGGAAATAAATGCAACTGAACTTGGCTCTCAAACGTTCCTTGAAAAACTCCTTTCCTTAACCAAGTATACCTTTACACCCCTTTTCCGTTGTGGAAACTGATAACTTCATTAGTATCACTACACTGCCTTCTAAATAGCTTCATAGGTGAAATTGAAAAAAGCTAATTATTAATTAGTTAATTATTTATAATTAAATACGAAACAAATTATTGATTGCTTAAAATTTTAAACGTACAAAACCTATGATTTATCGGTAAATTATTACCACTAAATTTTTCGGCATTATGGTAAAAAGACCCCCCACTCACCAGTCCCTCCACAGACCAGTACAAACATGTCGGAGAAGCTTCTCTTGATTCTTTCTCATTTTACTCAAGGTACGTAAAGTTTATATATGCCTTTTATTACTGAAATTCTAATTCTAATCCGTATAAACGTTCCTTTAGGATCCCTTTTCTCGAGGTTTCCTTGCTAATCCATCCGTTACGTTATTTAGTTTTTTCGAACCTCCCTAAAAGTGATCTGTTCCTTCAAATAAAAGGAATCCTGATTTATCGTTTCAAGGTGGCTATTGAGGATCCTTATTCCTTAAGAATCCTCAACAAAGAAGGCTCTTCAAGATTCCTTAAGGAAGGATTCTTAAGAAGGATTCCTTAAGAGAAATCCTCGAAGGGAGGGCTTTCATTTGCTGACGGCAACACAATCCTTTATTTTCACTTAAAAGTCTGATTCTAATTCTAACCCGTATTTATAAACGTTCCTTTAGGATCCCTTTTTCAAGGTGGCTATTGAGGAAGGATTCTTAAGAAATCCTCTAAGGAGAGCTTTCATTTGCTGACGGCAACCCAATTATCCTAGATTTTCACTTAAAATTCCTAAGTTAGGAACAGAAAAGGGTTGTTCAAGGTATCCTTTTTGTTAAGAAATAAAGAGTTTCAAGGAATGTTTACAAATACGATGGGACTGAGACTCGGAAATTTTAGAGCCGAATTGTTATTAAAAGGGTAAGTTTTTAAGAGAGGGAATTTTTCACCCTAGAAAAGGGCTCTTTTTATATGTTGAAGTGGCAGCACTGGGCCAATCACATCAGTCGTTTATCGCCTTTCGGTTCCGTAGCTCGCCGTATTATAAACCCCTACGGCTTTTCTTGTTTTTCCCCCCCGTTTTATTTGAGTCCCGTTTTCTCACAAGTTTTCCGAGAAAAAAAAGAAAGAAAAACCGTGGAAATTTAGAAAATGGGTCGTGTGAGATAAGAAGAGGAGAAAAACGCCTCTCGATTTTTCCGTAAGAAAACTCTAGTGCGTTTTTTATTTTTAATTACGCGGTTTTATTTTGTGGTTCGAGTGGTAAATTTGTAGTGGTTCTTTTTTGTGACCTCCTTGGATCTGGACTTGGGCCAGGAGAGAAAAAAAAAAAAAAAATTTGTGTGTGATTCAAGAAATAGTGGATCTTCAATTCTATTTGACTTTCGGACTTAAGATGCCCGTGAGAAAACAAGGTGAATAATAAATATTTTTTTATTGAGAAAATTACCGTTTTGTTTTTACGAGTGAAAATAAAAATTATCAGGGAAAATGAATTAACAGCTCAAGAGAAAAAAAAAGGGAGGTTTCATATCAATCAGCTTTTCCCACACTTCGAAATTTTCCTATCTTAAAATTCTTAAAAAATGCAAGCTAATAAATCAAGACCAGTGGTCATTTTGACCCTATGGAGTATAGAATACACCATATCTCAAATCCCATTGAGGGTATAACAGTTTTTTATATTATAGAAAAAACTTATTTGTCTATCCAATGCATAGATATTTTTAACCAACCTTGATTTGGGATCTTGTAAAATCATTTAGTTTATGAAGTTTTTAACCAACCTTGATTTTGGGATCATGTAAAACCATTTAGTTTATGAAGACCACTGGTCCTTTTTCCCTGTGGCCTGTAAGACCCAATTCCCCTTGAGGGTATTACAATTAATTTTGAGCAAAAATTGTCTTTCCTCTGGCATACTTAGATGTTTTTAACCATCCATTTTGAGATCCGTTAAACCCACTAATAATCATATATGAAGACCAATGGTCATTCTTGATGTGGTATTCTTGACCATATCCCGAAAATCCCCTTGAGGGTATGACAATAACTTTTTTTGCGAGAAAAATTGACTTATCTCGACCATCTATATTTTTAATCAACCTTAATTTTGGAATCTGTTAAAACCATTTAATATGGTTAATGACCACTGGTCATTTCGATTTCCCTTTAGGGTATGACAGTCTTGTAATTTTGGGATCTGATGCCTCCATTATTAAATTTTTGTACTGTCGGGGCCTCCAGGTTTTTCATCGTACACTTTTACTAACTTTGTTTTCGCATTTTGCATTATTATGTTGGCAACGCTGCCTCTTTTTTGTTGTTTTATTTCTGTATTTTTATGTTTTTGACATGTAAATTTTTATTCTATTGCATGACGGTTTTGGTTGTTTTATTTTATTTTTTGTATTTTTTTTAAATAAATTTTTATTGTTTTATTCTTTTTTTTTAATTTTATTTAATAAAATTTTTTTTTCGTTTTATCATTTTTTTTAACCTATTAAGTAATTTCCATATCTTCGATGGCGCTTCTAGAAACTCACAAAATAAATAATTTTGCACTTTTTTCCTTTTTTTCTGGATTTTGGCACTTTGTATGCTTGTTTTGCACTTTTTGTTCGCCTTCCTGGAGACCACGACGTCGGTGGGTATTTTATTTATATTTTTAAGGGATCTTTAATGCTGTTTATCCCGGTTAGGCGGGAAAAGCGGGAGGGCGAAACGGCAAAATCAATGCTCCCCATTTTACTAGGTCAATGCCTTGTAAATACGAAAAAATTGATTTCAGACTCCCTACGAATCTTTCTTCCCAATTAAAAAAACCGAGATTCTTAAAAGTAATTATTATGGTGATTTCAGAGTATTGTAATCCCCTGAAGGCTGCTTATGAATTTAGGTCATTGGATGATTAAGGCCGAATGGGCTCTGCCTCAAATCCCAAAATAACGCACGCACTCCCACACCTACAAAGACCTCCGACAGAACTTGTAATTTATTAACGCTATTTTAATAGAGATTAAAGAAAAACAGAACGATTTCTGTTCTTCCTGCTTTTACATAAAATCGACCATTGCGGATTTCAGACCTTGAGGTTCCTTTTATTGACGTTCAAAGCTTCTGTGGTAGTCCCACTTTATTGTAATATTTAACCTAGATATCCAACCGTCCATAGATAATATCGCCAGTTGCATAAATGAATAAAATATTCAAGATAGAGGATACAGCAAGAAATATATTAATAGTAAAATTAAATAGTAAATTAGGAATTCGGAAGAAATTTCATTGAATTTGGTAATGGGAGTTACAGGGGTGATATTAGGGCTGAACACAGTAGGTTATACAGGCTACCTCAATGTCAATCTGTCTTCCTGGTTTGCATTATTGTAAAAATAAGGAGAAAAAAGCAAGAAGGTAGGAACCCAATTTGAAAGTTTTTATTCTTATAAGATAGCTCAGTTGGAAGAGCCTTGGCAAACCCAAAGGTTGTAGGTTCGAATCCCACTGTGGGCTTAACTTTTTTTTCTTCTCTTTTCTTATTCCTAATTTAGTCGGTTTAATAAAAAATAAAATTCAGCAATCGGTGAACTCCTACAAATAAAAAATGATCATCTAACACAAAGAAGTAACTTGTTTTTATTTAAAAAATATAAATATTTAAAGAATATATGAAAGGTTTTCATTTTTAGGGGTTCAAATTGCTCTATTTTCGTTCAAAGCTTTCTCTTCATCTTGGCGAGTTGGATTAGGGTGCTTTGAAACTCGACCTCCCTTCATAAGTTATAAGAGAAATGGAGCTGAAAAAATTTTTTATTGAAAAAAAAAGGGACAAAATACCGTCTGCGAGAGATAGAAACGAGACTGGTAACTGGGCGGAGATGTGATGTAGGCCAGTGATGATGACATCGCCGAAATGATAAGAGGACCGAGGGAGATAAGGGAGAAAATTGACAATGAACGCAAGATAATACACCGACTGTATTGTCTGTCCGAATAGACAGTTCTGTTTAAAGTAGCCTAGTTTTCATTTTTCCATTAAACACGTTTTCGACAAAAAACGTTCGACAACTTTTCAACTTGCTCTGAAAGAAGTTATTGTGATACTCCACGTCTCGGTCTTTGGGAGAGGCTCTTCCAGTGTCCATTTTTTCCACAAAACTTGACAGTTTCCATCCGATTTTCCCCAAATTACAGAATCTTCCCTTCGTAGTCAACTTAAAAATTCCGATTTTTTAAAAATTGCGGGGATCTGTCCATCTAAAGTTTTGTTTTATCCGTTGTGTTTCGAATGTTAAGAATATTCAAAAAATGAGGACAATCGCAATGAAATTCCTTTCCCTCCTTTTCTATAGAGTATAGGTGAATAAATTAAGCAGGTTGATGACCAATGAAATATTAAACAGCTTCCATTATAAGCGGCTAATTGGTCATCAAAAGATACCTACTCAAAGCCTTTATATTTTGTGATCATTAATTTTTATTATATAAATAACATTTCAAAAATTGAATAAACAAGGATTTTTGTAGATGAGAGTATTTCGACCTTTGCCCTGAGTATTTTATAGATTTACGGTAAAAGTTCTGCCATTTGCAAAAGTTGCGAAGTAGGACGCGAGGTGTAATTTTGTCCAAAACTTCTGTTAACATCATTTTACGAAATAATCGCGTGAAATAATCTATAATTTCGGTCAGAAAAGGTCGTTTAGGTTGTCTGATAGGAAAGGGAACAGAATGACTTAAGTAGTAGAAATGAAGGGCTCATCTGATGAGGCCTGTTAAGTCGAAACCGGTCGTGGTACATCTTATTTTTTATTCCCTATAATTTGATATTTCATCATAAAAAAAGTGAAGGTTGTGATAAACCAGCAATCAAATACTGAAGTCTTACAACTATGTATCTTCTTTTTCATTGAAGGGTTGAATTTAGGGTGGACAAAAGAAACCCAAACCTTAGAAGAGGGTTAGATCTGCGGTTGAAAGAAATCAATCTTATCCCATCAAGTTTTTTTTTCTTCCTTTATTTCTCTCGCGTTTCTCTCTCTCGTTACTTATTGATTGTGAGCCAATCGACTCCGTCATTTCTAGACATCTCTTTTACCTCCTTTTTTTTTCCTTCTTCTGGTCCTTTCTTAGGTGTAAATTGATTTTAAACCTTGTTTTCTTCCCGCGGAGGGAAGGGGGAGGGTTGTGACAAGAGAAAACTCAATCAGGCGACCCTTAATAGAAAAACCTCTTCCGAATATTGTAATCGCGTTTTACAAAATCAATTCGAATTCGAAAAATCTTTATTTAAGGCTTTTAGTCCCTCTTCGTTAAAAAAGCCCAAATTTTTAAAAAATCTAGGAGCTTTGCATTCAGTCAATCGATTATCAGTTCTTTATTAGCTATTAATTAGTTTGAAAGAATAAATTGGCTTCCGAAGTGATTAATCCTGCCCCGTTAACGACCCTGCCCCGTTAACGACCCTAGAACGGATTATCCGAGACATTAGTCCGACTCCCTCTGAGGGACAAATTTCTAAAAAGTCTCGGCTTTTGTAGTAATTTAGCTCTGGACTTAAGATTTAAAATTTGTTTTTCCCCCGAGGTGGTCGATGAGACTTTTCAATTTTCGAATTCGAAGAAACCGGCAAGACTTCCAGGTCTTGTTGATTGCCGACTCAAAGCGCCCTAAGCCCCCAATTATTTTCAATCCCCCTGTATTATTTAAGTTACATTCAAGTTGATTTCAAGTTTTTTTTTCTCTCTTCTTGTATTCATTAATTACATTCCATGAACTTGAAATACAATCCCTCGGAGGACGGTGACTTTCAGCCGACTGATTGTTTTAAGCTTTTGTTTTCGATAAGCGCCTCTATTTTCGAAAGGGAGGAATTATTTTGTTCGGGAATTTCAGGATAAGTTCAGAGTCGATTTCCGAATGGAAATTCCCCCTCGCGGCCGCGTCATGCGGGCAAGTAGAGTGCGGGGGAATTCCCAGGTGTGTGCCTGTATCGAGCATTCGGAAATCACAGGTCTAAAGAGAAATTTATAGCCTCTCCCTTTTATTAGAAATCAGGGGGGAGATTAAGCTTTATCATTAGAGATTTTTCAAGTTTGGACAAAACTATATCACCCAGCTGATCTAATCAATATCAATTTTTAACACTAATGCGCCCAAATATTATTTGACTAATTAATACTGTGAATATAAGCTAATAATTTAATTTTTCTTCGGAAGTTGAAGATGTGGTTATTGATTTGAAGTCCTGAGTTGTTCGGATGGCTCATTCCGTTTTAACGTTAAATGAACCCTCCGCCCTTTTTCGATCCTATCTACCTTTAATAATTGATGAAAATGAAACTAAATTCTCCTGGAGGGTAAAAAAAGGCATGTACTGCCGATGCCTCTTCCACCCAATAAATGGTGCTTTTTAAATTACTTATTCATAAAAGAATATTCATTGACCGCTTAAAATTCCCTTGGGTTTTTAGCTTTACTTTTATAAAATACAAAGAACGTTTTTTTTTTTACTAAAACATTTTAATATTTTAACGAAGTGTTGGGATAAACAAAGACGTTATAATAGGGATGGAAAAACGGGCCTTTTAAGTCGGTTCAGTTAATTTGCTAAAGTCTGTGAACTCCGCTGGGTTGTTAAAATGAGTTTTTGAAACTCCTTTTCTCTTCATCACCGCCTTTCCTACCTTTTTTTAAACCTGTTGATTCGTTTTACGACGTCGTAAAAGATAAGAGTGGGGAGTTTCTTTGCAGACGAAAAATGGAAATGAGGAGTTTTAATTTTTACCAAGTTTTTCGGCTTGAGTGGAAAAGTAAAGAGAAGAAACGATGTGACGATTTAACTTCGTAATAGAAGTTATATATACCCTTTATTTTCAACCTCTATTGTATATATATATATACAGGGTGTCCGGAAACACATGGCAAGCGTCTGGGAGAGCGTTAAAAAGTGGTTTTACGAAAAAAAGTTAAATGTAAACCCCCCTTAATTTAAATCAAAGAATTTGATGGTGTAGTTTAAAATCCGCCTGGATATACAGGGTGTCCCAGACACAACCTAACTTCGTTATTTCATATGAGAACCCCTATTTTTATTTCAGATTCGTAATCTACGCAAAATTTCAAGTAGATTTGAGTACTCATATGACAATTTTGGACAACTTTTAAAAAATGTCAAAATTTAGCGTTTTTTGCGCTAAATCCGTTAAAATTGACCTAGGAGACTCGTTTTTTTTTAATTCCACTTATTTTTTCCCGAAGAATCCAACTGTCTCAAATTTGAGCATCTTCGCAATCTGTATCACGAGATTTCGTCGCTAATGGCCTTTTTTCAAGTTAGAACCCAAATTTTTAGTTCAGAAATGAAAATTAGCACTTGCTGAAAGGAATTTTTCTTTCGGACCGCAAATTTTGAAAGAGCAACAGCGTCTTTTGTGTTTATGCATCAAAATTAAAATTCCGTCAACAAATCGCTAATTTCCATTTTTGAAGTATGGAATTTGGAGTTAAACTTGAAAAAAGGCCATTAGCGACGAAATCTCGTGATACAGATTGCGAAGATGCTCAAATTTGAGACAGTTGGATTCTTCGGGAAAAAATAAGTGGAATTAAAAAAAAAAACGAGTCTCCTAGGTCAATTTTAACGGATTTTAGCGCAAAAACGCTAAATTTGACATTTTTTAAAAGTTGTCCGAAATTGTCATATGAGTACTCAAATCTACTTGAAATTTTGCGTAGATTACGAATCTGAAATAAAAAATAGGGGTTCTCATTTGAAATAACGAAGTTAGGTTGTGTCTGGGACACCCAGTATATCCAGGCGGATTTTAAACTACACCATCAAATTCTTTGATTTAATTAAGGGGGGTTTACATTTAACTTTTTTTCGTAAAACCACTTTTTAACGCTCTCCCAGACGCTTGCCATGTGTTTCCGGACACCCTGTATATACCCTCTAGTCAGGTACTCCTCTTTTAGGAAGTTGAAATATCTGAAATTTTGTCTCTTTTTGATGCAGTGTTTTTCCCTGATATCCAAAATTGAGAAAGTTATACATATAGGACAAGTTTAAAGCCATCGAAAATTAGATTAATCGCTTTTTCATAATAATTTTATTATTAACGTCTGAAGCCTTAAAAAGTAATCATCGCTAAGGAAAGTTATTGGTTGTGAAAAGCTGTATATCAAAGAAGAATGAGGGTGTGATAAAATTATGGAGGGTGGCGCGAGACTCGCGTTATTTACAAAAGAGGGGAATATTCCTTTCTATCTTAACAAAAGGTCATGATTTTAATATTTTAATTACAAAACGATATCCTCATGTCACAAATTAAAAGTTTCTTTATTAATAATTTAAAAAAAGGACTTTATTTTGTTAACGTTTATTTGTTACACAAAGGATTTTTCATTTCGCTAAGTGGAGAGAGGGAGATTTTTTTTGTTTTTTATGGTCGGGAATAAAATGATTTAATTTTCTGCCCTCTCTGTTATTTATTGTTTAGTTAAAAGTTGTACGCTTAACAAATAAAGGATTATTATAAGGATGTTTTGAAAATTTCTGGGGAGGAAAACTGTATGAAAAGAATGTTGCTGTCGCTGGGGATCGACACGTCTTTTATTAGTTCCTCTTTTTTCTATCACTCGTATTACTGATTCGGAATGCGTTTTATTTCTATATGGAAATATGCCAGATAATGGAATAAAGTCTGATGGGAATACGTTGCGGTGGGGATTTATAAATAGTGTTACATTGTGGTTATATTTTCTATGGTAAAGCCGGCAATTCCTCATCCGATTGCCGCCTAGAAAGCAGAAGTTTTGTCAGAACTCGTGTAATAGAGTAAGCGATCCGTGTCGATTCGACCGATCATTCTGTTGAACCCTATGGTTTGTTTGTTTGAACTAATTTCAAAACCGTTGTGGTCGTCGTGGTCGCTGTGAATATAGATTGGCAATTAAAACTATTGTGGTTTTCCTTTAAGCTTCGAATCTTCGAAATACATTGCTTTTAGTGTCCTACCTATATCTTGGATTCACGAAATTTTTACTTTTACTGGTCAAAATGTATGGCGAACCCCATTTTCTTTATTCTGTTTGAACGTCTGTGGAATTTAAAAGTGAGGATAATTTTTATAGGGAGCCAAAAGGTTGAAAGTATGTTAAATAGGGGTTTCTCGGAAAAAATGCGAGGGAAACTTATGAAAATCCAGTAAAATTAGGGATCTTCTGCCAAAAAACCGAGGGAAACTTCTGAAAATTTATTAAAAATAGGGTTTTCTGCCAAAAAAAAAAAAAAAAAGAAAACTCCTACGTATGTAAAAATGCGGTTTAAATGTCAAGAAACCTAAGAAAACTGGGAACTTCGTCCCACACTATTTTTAGACCGAAAGAAAAGATAAATGGGTATAGACAAGAGGTTTGCCATATTGACTTCACATCTCCTGTTTCAAAGGCGTCGTTTAATTATTGAAGTCCTTAAATCTAGGATAAAGGAGCCTCGGAGTTTGACGCCTCCAGTTAACCATTAATTAGACCCCCATTATATTCTACCCGCTTAAACCATACTGTCTTAACGATGTATTCCAAAAATATTAGCTTTGTTCCAACCGCAGTTTGAAACTCCTGGAGCATGCGCAGAAGGCTTTGCACGGCAAATTTGACTTAATATTTGAGGGGAAAAACGATTTGAACGCCCAAATCCTTATGCGCATGCTCCAGGAATTTCAAACCTGTTTCAAATTGCAGTTGGAACAAAGCTAATATTAAAGTGTCCTGGGTTTAAATCCACGCTTGTGGTATTTTTCCCATAATAATTCGGGATAAAATTCCTTCTTCACATTGTTGGCACAACTGGCAACGGGAAATATAAAAAAAATTTATTTCATTCTTTAGGTGATAATAAAAACGTTTTCACAGGTTTTTTTTTGTGTCTATTCTCGGTGGGTCAATTTATTAAATGTTTCTTATGACTCCGGTTTCTCGAGAGAATCCTTGTTTAATTTAGTAGATTCCCCGCGGCCGGAACTACTCTCGGAGGGATAAAGAGTTTACTCTAAGCTTTTATCTGTTTACTCAATTTTTAAAAAGCTGAGCGTTTAAACATATTGCTTCTTCCTTTTTTTATTCAGCGAGAACATCCTACAGTTTAAAGTTACTATTCTGATAAATGGATATACATTAAGTTGGGAATATTTATGGGTAGTAGTCGAGTGTAGTTTCGCTACCACTCCTCTAAGTGAACTTAAATGTAAAGCAAGTTATGTTCGTAAAGTTATTAATGGGCCTTAAGACGCGTCCTTTAACTTTCACTGAAGAAAATAGGGCAAATGTTTTTTTACTAAAAAGTTAAATAGATTTTTTCCCCCGCTAATGGCGAATACATTAATTCTTATTCAAAAAAATTACAAAAGTTGGTATACTTGAGGACGTATTTACTTTCCGCATTTAGAACCCTTAACGAGTCGGCTTTACAAAGGAACAATGCTCACTTCCCTGGCTAGAATTGGCTTTGGGGTACTCATTTCGGAAATTGCTAACGGCCTTAATTAAACTAGGGACACTTGGGAAAGATAAAGGAGAAAACAACCTAGAAACTTTTCGTTAACTCATGAAAGGAAAAAAATATCGCTTTGTTTTTATAAAAAATTAATTAACGAAACTGTATAGACCAAATTAAAAATTAATTAAAAACATAAAAGAAATTTTTTACTTTTGTAATGTAATAAATGAAATTTCTGTTATGTCCCTATTTTAATTTAGAACGAGTTATAACGTTTTTTTTGGAAGAAGGTGTCCTCTGTATAATATTACTTTATCTCCTCTTCAAATTTGGAAGGGGTTCCCCTATAATTGAAAAAGGAGAAGGGGCATAAATTTAATTTGTGACTCTTTTGCAGTTACTTAGCTTCTTCTAATAATTCACCTTTGTTTTAATTAAAGTCAGTTGAGGCGCTTTCGAAAAACGTGTTTGGAAAACCTCTTTTTCACATGACGTTAATCACTTCGAAAGCCTCGTTTCGGCCTTAAATACTTCCTTTTTTTTACTTCCAAAGTTTTTGAAGGATCATTTTCCCGTTTTAAATTTATAAACATCTCATTTCTGAATTGCCTCAGTTTTTCGATTTTCTTAAAGATGTTACTGTTTTATCCTTCATGTCGGGTTTTTGTGGAACATTCTTCTTTGGTAAAAAAAAACTTGATTTTTTTTCAATACTTCCCCTTCTTTATACTTCCCCACCTGTATTTTCCTTTCTTTAAGGAAGTTCCCATTGGAGCCAGCTTCACACTATGTAGTACGTTGAACCTCCGAATAAAAGTGTTAGGAAACATTTCTACAAGACTTATTTTTTCATTTATCACTACCCGGGAATTTTTTTTTCTACACCCGTGGGAATCATGTGGGAGTTCCCAGCATGTCCTTGGTAACAAACGACCTACTGACATTACGACCCTAAGGGGGAAAAATAGTTCAGAGATATAGGTATGGTCATTTTGAGGGAAAATATAGAAGGATAGATTTCGAGTACGATTGGATAAAGACAAAGATGGTGAGATCAATGTACAGAAATCAAATTGTAGAACGTATTTTTTATTCAATACAGAAAGGAAAAAAATTTAATTAAAGTTTCGACGAATTTTATATTTTTTAAAAGTAGGATTGGAAATTTCAATTTTTAAAAAAGACTCCTTAAATTGCTAGAGGGTTAGCAGTTTAATATTTAAATTTCAATTCATGGATGGTATTTAATGATGATAATGAAATCCATTCCTGTGTACTCAATACTCCAAATTCGTATCAGAAAATTATGGAAATCTTTCATTTTATTAGATCTCTTCCACCTGGCATAAAATTGAGATTTATGATGGGTCTTTTAATGGTGAAACGTCGTAAAAGTACCTATACGTATAAATATTTCATCATCAGAAAACGAGTGGCACTTAAATTCTGCTTAGTCGTTTACCTTTTGTAGTTCGAAGGATAAAACAGATGGAAAAAAATCGATGAGTACTTAACCAAAGCGGGCCTTTTCCGAACGTTTTCCACATGGAATAATCCCCGTGGCAATTATGAGAGAGGACTTTTCGTGGAGGGTTTTACAAAGGGCCGTTTTACATTTCAGTCCCTTTTTTTCTCCCGCACATTCAATGTGGTGTCCATTCAAAAACCTCTTCCGTGGCCAATGACCAAAAGTTCCAGTCGTCCATTTTCGAATTTTGAAGGTGTTTAGGAGGACGTAGGATAGTTAGATTAGCGAGAAACTTTTTAATTTTGCAGAATCTGCTGCATTTTATAGTTAAATAAGCAGGCTAGTTCCATTAGGGAGTTCCGATAATGCGTTTTAGACCCTTAACGAGATGAAGGAAAAGGCCGCAGGGGGTCCAAGGCGGCTTAAGGAAGTGTTTTCTCTATCTGAAAATGGGCTTTGAAAACGGAAGTTCGTTATTTCCTCGGTAGTG
Organism: Orius insidiosus; assembly: GCA_014119065.1. Taxonomy (NCBI): domain Eukaryota; kingdom Metazoa; phylum Arthropoda; class Insecta; order Hemiptera; family Anthocoridae; genus Orius; species Orius insidiosus. Next base: position 53,724 of record JACGAQ010001147.1, on the reverse strand, counting down.
CGGCTGACGGGTTTCCCTCATCCTCCTCGCGCGAGCAACGAACAGCAAATTCACCAATGTATATTCATAAGTCGGGGGGCCCGTAAATTCATTCTAAACCCGGGCCCCAGATAGGTCCCCTCATAAAAGGGGATTACTCTGTAATATATGTCGAGGAAAATGAATATGACTTTTATTTTTATTGTCCTTAGGCGTGTTTTTCGGAATTTTCAAGGATGCTTCAATGATGTTAAATTGGGGTGTCTATGCCGGAAAATTTGGAACCCGATGAAAAGGAAATTTATCGGCCTGAATACCGTAAAAATTTCGATAATCCTGTAAAGAGGGGGCCTTTTGTCCAAAATAATGGAGAAAAGGATCCAAAATCGTGTGAAATCGCCATTTCTCCGCAAATAATGAAAACTCACCAAATTCTACTAAAAGAGGGCCTTATCTGATGAAAAACTCAGGATGTCCTGGTACCTTTCTGCTTAAACGTAGAAAGTTGGAGGTTCCTACGCTAAAAATCAATAAAACGCTAGAGAACTAGTGTAAAAAGTGGCAAAAAAATAAAAAATAAAAATAAATAAATAAAAACCGAAAATTCTAGGCCACCTGAAATAGGAAGCAAAGTATTTCAAGTATAAAGTAAGGGAAAAAATTAGCCGCTTAACGTACGATTTTTCTTTCTTTTCAAACCATGCGTGAATCTTCACTGATCCGTGGTAAGATTGCGTTTTACCTTCGCTTCATTAGTCTTTTGATAGCATCATTTGGGCTTAAGGGGTTTTAACGCCGTTCCTTTAATTTTATCAACTTTTTCCTTTGGGTAGAATTAAACGAAAATTCTATTTTTATTAAAACGTTGCAGTAAAAAATTTATCGAAAAGTTAAACATTTTTCAAGGCGATCGTCTTTTTATGTCGTAAATCTAAGTTTTTGTTGGGAAGGTGATGCATTTTCTTTTATTTTTTATTTTTATTTCTTGCTCAAAGTTTATCTGTTTTATCCGCACCCGCCTTGGGACACCCATTCCTCTTTTATGATTGTCTTCATAAACTTCGAAAGGTTCTCTTCCATTTTCTTTTCCTTCTGTACAGAAAAGAAGTTGGATGGCTTTTTGTCTTATAATAAAAATAAAAGTGTCAGAAATTGAAATTGAGTTCGTCGAAAACATGAAATCCGGTCCAGCTCTGATAACCTAGTTAAGAGAAAACTGTTACGAGGGGGTCACCCGACTAGAAAATGATCGATACGAAAATAACGAGAGCGCCCGCAAATTTCAAGATGAGTTAAACCGAATTAGAACTCGCACGACATTTCAAGTTTTTATTTACGGGTTCTCTGAGTAAACGTCTACTTTTGAACTTTCTCGAGTTTTATTTGTCTAAGCAATTATTTTTTTTTGTTTTCTGTGCTTTTCCTTTAATTATGAACATGAAATTCGTTTTTGTGGGAAATCCTTAGTACATAAAAGGGACTCATCTCTAACTTTCTTATAAATTCAGGGTTAACTCCCACAGGACATTATCTACACTTATGCCGAGTAAATTAGGAAAAGAAAAAATTAAACGGGAAAAAAATCCGATCCCCAAGTGGGATCGAACCCACGCCCTTCGTCTTTCTGGGGCAACTCTCTACACTGAGCTTTAAGGCCCAGGTGATAAAACGGTTTAAGAATGACATGTTCTCTCATCAACCCTTCTACCACCTGAGACTCAACAGCTCTGGCGAAGGTCGTGGGTTCGAATTCTTGGTGTTGAGTTTTTTAATTTAATTATTTCTTTTCCTTATAATCGAGCTCCATTAAAAAAATATAATCCCAATTTATAAGGAAGTAAATTAATTATTGAGTTATTTATTCTTATCATAAGCTTGCCAACTGTTTTTATTCAATTTAACCTAGAAAACACGTTTAATCCTGTTTTTCTTAAGGTTTGTGTTTTTATAGAATTATATATCACGATAAATGGGGAGAAAAAATATTATTTGTTGACCTAGGTGAGTCAGAAAACGAGAATTGATTTTCGCTCGACATCTAAATCGGTTGTGGATCCATTCCAAGATTTTTCGTATTCGGAGAATAGGACGGATCGGGGATCGGCTCTATTATTAGACTTGAGAAAATGTTCCGTTTCCGTCTTAAAATTTTTTTTTGTTATAAAAAATGGTTTTTTTGAGGGTTGTAGGATGGGTTTGACGTTTTATATAAGATCGTATTATCCGCGAGGCTCTAGGGAGCTATGTGGCAGTCAAATATTCGCCTTGGGATTTAAAAATTCGGTTCCATGATCACTTATATTAATGGATAATTTTTTTTTAATACAAAAAAGAAAGGATATTTCCTCCTCTCCTTGTTTCTCTCTCTATCGAGATGCAGCTTTTTCTGATGTTTTCTACATTCTGATGGTTAAGAATCACCATTTTTAACGTTTTGCAGGGTCCATTTTTCTTTCATTTCGCCGTGAAACAACCGATACAACCAAATTTCCGGGTCTCCCTCGTTTATTCGGCGTAAAAACACCAAACGGAGGCGTTTCCTTAGCTTTTTTTTGCTCCAAAAAAACCTCATTTTAACAGATTTTTCTTCGTTTGTCTGAACCTCTCTTTAGCGATTGAGAAATTGATCAAAATTTTTCTGCCAAGAAACACCCATTTCACCGATTTCAAAGGTATTTTTGCTCTGCTAAACCCCTTTTTCCCCCTCAGGTCATTTTGACTTTCTAGAGGGAGTTGCCTTTGTCTCGGTCCCGCTCTGATTTTAAATAATTACCTAACATTTTGCCCTGAAAAACTACAAAACCAAGTTAATATAATTACAAAATAATTCTATTTTTGTGGGGATTTTGCCAAAGAGACTTGGCAAAACACGGAATATTTTTCGTCTCTCTTTTCTCTTTTTTTTCTTAAAATGATTTCTGCATAAAAGAAATTGAAAATAATGTTGTTTCTCAAAGTTTTTCAAAGTAGAAACAATCCAAATGAAATTATTAATGTTAAAATTTAGAATAGGGAAAAAAATGAAGAGAGAATGAATAAAAAACGCATATTATACGACCGGTTTCGGCTTCAGGTGGACTTTCTATTTTACTAACCCTTAAAACTCCGCCAAAAATGGGTTTTTCATTAAAAAAAAAAATTTTGCAGGGGCTCTCTCACAAAAGTATTTGTGATTATGTTTCTCTGATTTATTTATTTTTATTAAAATATAAAATGAAACAAAAGAATAGATCATCAAAGAAATTGTGAATTTCTGACACCTTCAACCCAATCAAAAAAACGGAAAATTCCTGTCACTTTTTCTCATCGGCCTTTCAATTCTTTTTGTAAATATCTTGGGTGTGAAAAGTATCAGATAACGAGAGGATCGACCCCTTTCAAACTTTACATTATCAAGTCGGAGTGGCGGACAATAGGCAGGGGCGAAATAATAGATTCAGGACGGTATGAAATTTCGTTCGTGCCCGACGGATTCTTCGAAACATCACGAATTCCGGTCAAAAATGTTTCCCTATACAATATTCGAAAGAGTAGAAGTTTTATTTTTAAAAAATTGTTGAAAAATTTTGCCTCTTGAGTATTTTTAACTTTTTTTTCCTAGTGACAAATATGAAAATCATGTATATATGTCGCTCTTGAGAAAACCTTTTTATGAAATATATTTTTATGAAAAAATATGATCGTTGAAAAGTAGAATGTTGAGTGGTCCGAGTGCCCCTTTCAGCCCTACCCTTTTAACATCTTTTTACGTCGGCCTCCCCCGCATTTTCTTGTGATTTTATAATTTATCAAACCTTCGCCGTAACATAACCGAGGCTAAATCATAAAAAAAGTAAAAAGAAAAATGGAAAAAACCATTTATTTTCTATTTCTTTTGAAAAAGGAGGCTCTTATACGTCAACATAATTGGAAAATAAATTGGACTTTGCATGTTTTGTGTACGAGTTCGTGCCGTAAAACGGATCGATTTTTCAACATTCGTCCTGACGTTCGAGTGCCATTGTTTGGCAACTGAAAGTGCCCTTATCTGTAGCGTTTGAAGTCTCAAAGGCCGGAGATTGCTAAGAGTTTTGACATTGGGCTTGCCTTTTTATAGACGTCAGAAATATAGGTTAAATTTTTTTTCTCTTTAAACGTGATACCTCCAGAAACCCAATATAATAATTGTATGATTGAACATGTCGAGGGTGTCTCGTGTCTATTATTACGTCACGAAGGGACGTTGAGATCTTATTTTCCTTAAAATTTTTTCCTCTCCTGAAAAAGTTGAAGGGAATCTTTTTTTCAAGTACCATTTTTTGAATTGATTAAATTCCTAAATAAACTTTTTTTTTGTTCAAAGTTACTCCCCCGCCATCTTTTAACGTTGGAATTCGATTTAAAATCACAATAGTCAGGGATTTCTCCTCTATAAAAAAAGTTTTTCCATCCGTTCCTGAAGCTTATTAGTTCCCCTTTTCAAATTCGGACCACAAATTGTTAGGCGTTCAGAAGAAAAAAAAGGGAAGACCTCAAAAAGAAGCTTAATATTAATAGATTCAACGTACGCGGGGTGGCAACCCCCAAGGAGAGGGCAGTTTTGAAAAGAAGCCCTTTAAAAGCTTTTTGTCGTCTGAAATTACACCTGCCCCTCTTCAGTTTAATATAAAATTAAAAGGCAACTCTTCCGCCTTTTCTGAAAACTTCGTTTTAGCGCAAAAAAATAGCGGTTGACATCACTGTATTCTTGGAAGTCAGAATTTATTCATGTAAAATTGAAGTGTAATTATTGAATAAAGATGGAAAATTCCGGGAGCGTTAAATGTTTTCATCTGAAGGCATCTTCTCACTCGGCACTAACGACTTAAAAGGAAAAGGTACAATTAGGCGAATAGTCTTGAAACTACCTTCCAGTAACCTTTCCTTGTTATAAAGCACATCCTTTAATGCTTTATGAACCGTGAATTCTTGTTGCCCCAATTTGTTCGAAGGAGGAAAAAGGTCCGGAATATTTTGGGAATTTAATTTTCTGCTTTGGAAGACACGGATCTTTGAGAAATCAATGATATTTTTTTTTCCGGTTCGGAAGAAAATTCGGCATCCTAGGGAAAAAGCCTTCGGGAGACAATATATGTTTAAGATCTTTTGAACGAATTTATTTACAAAATAACAAGCAAATTTAAATTTACGTTCTTCGACGCGAGACACTTTTAAAACTGAGAGTCAGATGACTTGACAATGAAAACCATAAATAATTAAAACATATGTTTTTACATCTCCCCCCCTCAAGAAAGTTTCTGCGGAAAGAACGGTATTAATTTAGAACTGTGAAAAAAATTTGATATTTTTCTTCTTTTTCCACTCGCAACTTCATAAAACGAATTTGAAAGTCTTTTCTTAATAGGAAACGGTCCAACACGAACTGGATCTAATTTTCCTCTGTTTAGACGGCTGCCATCTTCGATGTACACCAAATCACCAACGTTAAACGAATAAATTGCCCGGTTCTTGTCTACACGACTTTTGTTAGCGTGAAAACTTCTCCTTGAGTTTTCAAAAGCTAGTCTTCGATCTTCTTCCAGTGATGATGAATTTTCTTGTGGTAAAGGGGAAATTGAGGATGTCGTTCCATACATAAGGTATTCAGGAGTAAATTTAGTCGAACTATGTATTGTTTGGTTATATTCTTTAGTACAATCTTCGGCTAACACCGACCATGCCCGATTCTTATTTTCGTTCACTTTGCATCGAAGCCGGTTTACTAAAGTTTGGTTTAATCTTTCATTCAAGCCATTGGATTCAGGATGATCTATACAAGTAAAAACTATTTGAATTCCGTTCTGGGCCAGAAAATTTTTGAAGTTGTTTGAGTTGATTCCAGTGTATTGATCTGCCAAGAGAATTGAAATTGAATGCTTTTTAACAATCGGATTAAGAAGAGCAATAAAATCTTGAGCGTTTTGTCCTTTTGATGTTGCAATCCATGCGTATCGTGTAAAATGATCAACCAAAATGTGCATGTATCGTTTTGGTGAACGATTTCCTGCAAAACCTCCAACACTATCGAGCGACATAATTTGAAAAGGTCTGGTGGCAGGACCAAATTGAGAAAGCAACCCTATTGCACGTATACGACGAACTTTATTTTCCATGCAGATTTTACATTGTTTGCAGAATTGATGTACCGCTTTATCTAAACCCTTAAAGTAATAGTGTGGTCTAATCGTGGCAAGCATTTGAGATTTTCCAATGTGTCCAAAATGATGATGAACGATTTCGATGATTTTGTTTCCGAATTCAGGAGAAACAAAAATTCTTGATTTTCCTTTTAGTGTTTTAAGAATGAGTCCTTGCTTGTATTGAGTTCGCTTTGCTAATTTCATTTCGGAAAGATGATCGGTCTGGTCTTTTAGAATATCTGAATAATTAATCAAGTTCACTACTTCAATTGCTTCTTCATTTTCAAAATACTCAAGAACAGGATTCCTTGACAATAGATCTGCTAGGATGTTGTCTTTTCCTGGTTTATAAATTATGTTAAAGTCAAATTGAGATAGATAAAATATTAAGTCTCCTAAAATTTCATCAGTTCTTGCTTTAGTTTTTAGATTTTCCAACGGTTTATGATCGCTACAAACAGTGAAATGACGACCGATTAAATAATATTGCCAATATTTTATAGCGTCTTTAATCGCCTTGCATTCTAAGTGGATGACATCAAAACGTTTTTCTTTTTCTGAAAGCTTTCGAGAATAATAGGCCACTGGATGCAGAATTCCGTCGTCTTGCGGCTGTTTCAAAGTTGCACCAATACCTTCGTAGCTTGCATCAGTTTCAATGTAGATGGGCCTATTGACGTCGTAAATGGCAAGAATCGGTGATGAACATAAGAATTCCTTTATTAAATTTAGCGCCTTTTCACATTCATTAGACCAAACGAAGGGTACTCCTTTCCTTAATAGTCGATGAAGAGGTTCGAGTTTTGAAGCGCTATGTTCAATATATTTCAGAAAGAAATTAATCGAACCTAGGATACTTCTTACGCCTGACTTATCTGATGGACTTCTTAGTTTTCGAATCGAAGCTAAATTGTCTTGAGATGGTGAAACTCGATTTTTTGAAATTGTATGTCCTAAATACTTGACAGATTTTGCACCGAACAAACACTTAACGAGTTTTAATTTGAATCCTTCTTCTTGAATCACACTTAAGAATTTTTTGATATGTTGAAGATGATCCTCCCAAGTTCGAGAGAAAATAAGAATATCATCGATGTAGTTGATACAATATTCGTCCAGATTGTTTCGTCTTATTATGTTTGACAGTATTCTTTGAAAAATAGCAGGAGCGTTTTTGAGACCGAAAGGGAGAACTTTAAACATGAATTTTCCATATTTAGTAACAAACGACGTTTTTTCTTGATCTTCAGCTTTTAAAGGGACACACCAAAACGCGGAATTAATGTCCAAAACAGTAAAGTATTCGCAATTAACGACTTTATCAATCACATCCTGAATAGTCGGAAACGGAAAACTTTCAGGAACCACTAATTTGTTCAATTTTCGAAAATCAATGCAAAGCCGAGACTTCTTATTTTCGCCTTTTTTATAAGCCAAGGTTACGGGAGATGCAAATGGAGATTCGGATTCTTTAATAATTTTATGTTGTAATAAAGCTTTGATCTGATGCCTTATTTCTTCATCATCGGGGATCGAGGTTTTGTAAGCACGTGAAGTTACGTATTCGTCTCTTACAAGCTTAATTTCTGCTTCTTTAGACTTGACTTTTCCGATGTCGAATTTATCTTTGGCGAATAGTTGACTATATAGCTTGATTATTCTCCAAATCTCTTTTTTTCTTTCATCTGAATCAATATGTGTTACATTAGCTTCGAGGCAATCAATTTTTAAATCTTCATTGAAATTAACTTCAGCATCATCCGTTTCTGACTCGTTTTGAGTTAAAACCTGATCCATATTGGAACAAAAAATATCACTCTGATCCTTTTCGGAACGCAAAATATCAATCTGATCCTTTTCGGAACGCAAAATGTTATCAATCTGATCCTTTTCGGAACGCAAAATATCAATCTGTTCCTTTTCGGAACGCAAAATGTCAATCTGATCCTTATCGGAACGTAAAATATCAATCTGATCCTTATCGGAACGCAAAATATTATCAATCTGATCCTTTTCGGAACGCAAATTAGTAGATTTTTGAAAAATGTTTAAATTTTCATCTTGTATTAATTTAAACTTTTTAATGCCGTCAATTCCAAGTAGCAAATCATACGAAAAATTTTCATTCATAATGACGTTACATGAGACTGAATTTTGTATATTTCCAATTTGTAAATTTATAGTTACCCGGGCCGAAGAGAAATTAGTTCCACTGATAGTTTGCAACGCACCTCTTTCTTTAATCTGTTCTAATGACAACAAGTCTACAATGCGTTGATTGATTAAAGTTACATTGGAACCTGTGTCATAAATTGCATTTACTTTCAGTTTGCTGTTAACGATTGCATTTATTTGAATCAGTGGATCTGATTTCGCCCGGATATTTAGTTTAAAGAATTTGTCTTATTTTTATTTCGGCATTCAGCTTCTGAGTGAAACCTATTTGGGTAGCCTAATTTAGTACATTGTGAGCATGGTTCACGCTTTTTTTTCTGTTCGGAAATTTTGATCAAATCGGTGGATGTTTTTTTAAAACTAAATTCAAGTTTCCTTACTTCGTCAAATAACAAATTCATGGTCGTTACTTTTTCTCGATCGATTTTTTCTTGAACATCATTGGGTAGACCATAAACTATCAGATTTATTCGGGAAATTTCGGTTCCTGAAGGCTCTGCTTCAAGACAAAGTTTTTCTTTTGCCAACACGTAGTCGACTAACGAACCCCCTACGTATTTAAATCCGAACGCTTTCTTAACTATAGACCATCCCTTGTCGACAAAAACGTTTAAGAAGGAATCTTTCCAGTCAGTCCACGATTTTAATCCAATTTTTTTATATTAGCATCATACCAGTTTTTTGTCGATCCATCTACAAAAAACCTTAGAGCTTCGATTTTAAAACTATCAGATGTAATTTGGAATCTTCCACATTCTTTTTCAAAAGAGCAAAACCACTCTTTAGCATCGCATGATTTATTAAATTTTTCGATGATAAATTTTTTTTCAACGTGATGAAGTTGAATTTGATCAGGTGTTTGGATCGGAAAAATTTCGAGAGATCTAGGTAAAGATGGTTGAGATGACTCAACAATCAACTCCTCTAACGGATATTTTTCAAAACAAATATTTCCGTCTTCGTCGAAATATTCCTTTTCTAAATTCTCATCTAATTTTAGCGAAACGGTCCGATATCCATTGATTCTATTAATCGCTTTTGTTGAATTTATTATGGAAGATTTTGATAGTAAAACTTTATGAATTTTCAAATTTTGTTTTTCATTTGGTATTAAATACCAGTTAATTTTGTCCAACGACAAAGCCTGAATGTTGAAAACCGAATCGCTAACTTTCGTCAATCTAAAATAAATTGAAGAAGTCATACTTATTTCTTGAATTTTTTTTTCTTCTTTCTTGTGATAATTTATCGTATCCGCGTTACAGATCTAAATTTAAATTTTTAAGATCTTTTGAACGAATTTATTTACAAAATAACAAGCAAATTTAAATTTACGTTCTTCGACGCGAGACACTTTTAAAACTGAGAGTCAGATGACTTGACAATGAAAACCATAAATAATTAAAACATATGTTTTTACATATGTTTGGGAAGGAATCCCGTGGGCCTTCGTCTCTCTTGGGGCAAACCATCCCTTGAATGTAGGGCGCCTCATTTTAACGATACTCCATCGATTTACAGATTTTTCAACTCTTGCAGACGAAATTTTACTATTAAAATAAAACGAGGATAACAGAAAGAAACTTTCAATCTAGGAACGCGGTAGCGTTCCGCCCCGCCAAGCAACACCCAGTCCGAAGACGTCAGAAAACGGTACCTACCAAGTGTATGTTTACTGGACGTCACGATTTGCGTTTTTCAGGTATCTGGATCTCGGCTCCCTGTGGACCGATCGACTTGAAATTTGCTACAGATTTACTTTGATATGATATGAGTAAACGCTGAAAATTTCAAGTCGATCGGTCCACAGGGAGCCGAGATATAAAAGTCTGAAAACCCAGTTTTTCGCCTTTACCGTGTTCTTCTTCTTCTTCTTCTTCTTCTTCTTCTTCTTCTTCTTCTTCTTATTCAGCTAGACAAGGCTACAGCCTCTCCTAGCGCACCGATTGACTTGAAATTTTGCACAGAGCTTCCTTTCAACTTGAGCCAGTGCCTTTTGAAAGATTTACCCCGAAATCTTAACTTAAAAAAAGTTAGGAACAAAAACTGAAATTTTAGGGTAATTTTAGCCACTTTAACGGGTACACAGCCTGGAGACAAGACCAATCGACTTTAAATTGTGCACAGAGCTTCCTTCTGAGTTTAGCAATGAGGACGAGTATAGTAATGAGGACGGATTTCGGAAATGGGTCATCCAGACCCCTCAGGGTCAATTTGACCAGTGATCATAGTCTGTGGCGCCGGCTGTACACCCGATTTACACCATAAGGTCGAATTTCGGAAATGGGTCTTCCAGACCCCTTGGGGTCAATTTGACCAGTGATCATTTTTCGATCGTCAGTTAGTCTGAGGCGCCTTCTGTACATAATTTTTCCCGGGCAACTGAAACAACGCGCGGTTCTTTTAGGAGTTTTACGATTCATTTGAATTTAAACTACAAAAAGATATGATATCCCCACAAAAAACACCCCGTGTAAAAAACACCCGCCTCGCAAAAATCCTTTTACATCAGCCGGAAAAAGTTGTGATATCAACTTCCCTGCCCTCAAATGAGCGAGAAGAGTCGATACGCCCGAGTGGTAGGTACGATGATGTGAGAAGCATGATGCCCGTGCTCCCGTTTTCAATGCTCCCCTTGGCGGCATCGCGAAATGCTTTGTATCAGTGATTGCCGTTATTTATCAAGCCCTGGAACGTCCTGGAACGCTTAAGAATTACTGTGTTATCACTGAGTTCCTAACTAATCACTAGTATACACCCCATACACATACATACACATACCCCCCCCCCCGTACTCACACATGACACTACGCCTTCATCTACGTATGTCTGAGTGTTTGAATCATAACGATTTTTCCCGAAGAACGCACAGCACGTCTTAACTACGTCCCTGTAAACAAACATTTCGCGATGCCGCCATGGGGAGCATTGAAAACGGGAGCACGGGCATCATGCTTCTCACATCATCGTACCTACCACTCGGGCGTATCGACTCTTCTCGCTCATTTGAGGGCGGGGAAGTTGATATCACAACTTTTCCGGCTGATGTAAAAGGATTTTTGCGAGGCGGGGTGTTTTTTACACGGGGTGTTTTTTGTGGGGATTATAATTTCCCAAAAGTATTTTATTAACTTAATCCTAACAAAAAAACCTGATCATTTCTCTTCGTTTGTCATTTTAATCGAGAAGAGTGCTTGAGGATGTTGTTCCGAAGATATTTGATTGGAAAGTAATCCTAATTGAGAGCTCTAGAGATTCCTTTGTTGCCAGATGTTTTGAAAATCAATAGCGGTCAATCTGATATTTTTGTTTTTTAAGCCTTTTTCTATAAAATTCAATATGGAATTAGAGGCTTAAGATAAAAATGTGTGGGCAGTTTTCAATGAAAAAAAAAAATCGTGCCACATAATTTGAAAAGGTTCATTTGATGTAGGCCGAAGGTATTTCGTCCGAACTCATTTATATGCTGTTCATGTGAAGTGCTTTTACTCCCTCTCCCTCACGGCATTTTACGCTAAACCACGGTAGCAAACAGCGGCAACCATCCGGAATTTCATGGTAGTTTTTTTCCCCTCCACTCAAATTTTTAAATTATAAACATTCTTTTCTAACTTTTCCATTTTGAGGTTGTGAAAAATTTAGTTTCTACGCTTTAAAACCTTAATTATTATTTTAAAAGGTTAAGCGGTAAATAAGTAAGGCTCTTGGTTATAAAACTAAGTCGTTTTTCAGGGGACGCAGACAGTGTTTATTTCACGCTTCCCTGCGGTTTCCATTCAGGGACCTTCTGACAAATTGCGTATTGTGGGTTTTAAAGGGCGCCCCTGGAAGGACCAAGAGTGGGAGAGATCCGTACAAACGGAGAGAGAACCGTGGGAAAAAACATTTATCATATGACCACGCGAAGTTTTCATATTCACGAATATTTATTATTAGTCTTCATGAAAAGTAGGTACTAGTCTAGAAACTTAACTCCGCCATTTTTACAAAATTCAAAAGTCTCCTGAGAATTTATAATTTAACCATATAGAAAGATTGTGTTTAAGTTTGTTAAAAATCGGGTGGAAATTGTGGTACGGCCGGCCGGAACCACAGACGAATTTGATATCGGTGTAGATCCATTATCAACCCTGCGTGGTCTGGAACTCCTCAAAAAACCGGCAAGAAGGGTAAATCTATCACTCCTTTAAGGAAGTTCGGATCCGTTTAAAATTTTTTTCTATGTTAAACTTGTTTATTCCTAATAAAAATGCATTTAGGATTTAACGTGATACTTTATTCATTCGTTTTTTCCCCGGAAAAACGATATTGCCTCTTTTTAGAATGCCAGGACACGTTCAAGGAGTCTATGTTTATAATAAACCGAGATAAGGGATGGGAAGCGGCCACCGCTTTCCATTTTACCGCCCCACAAATGCTTTATCTAAACCAACTTCCCCCTTCTCTTTTTCCTCTCTTTTTCAAAGAAAAATTTTTCATCCTATAAAAAAGTGATGAAAGTTTTTGATCAATTATTGAGGCGTAAATATAAAAATATGTATTTAGTTATCCTAAAAATTTTACCCGAATGCAGGAAATTTTTATCACCTTCCTTATGTAATTTACAAAAACGAAGATCTATTCCTAATTTATACATAGTTTGTATGAATTTTGAATTTTCTAATTTTGGTAGCTTATTATGAAATATTGGAGCCGATCTACAGAGGCTGGGTTAGTCTCGACATGTTTTAACTTTTAAGATTCAAAGGGAATTTAGTAAAGGTAAACATGCGATTTTTAATTAAAAGATTAAAAGAGCTTCCCTCTTTGACTCTTATTTTTTCTTCATCAAAAGATAAGAAATTTTCAGTTCCTTCATAGACTTGGCTTCCATTTTAATTTTCATTATTAATTTAAAACTCAATCAGCTATGTGCTATTTTGATTTATTATTGCCTTTGATCCTCCTCAAAAGAAGGTATTGTAAAACCCTCGAATGCATTCTCTTGTAGACTCCGTGGGGGAAAATTGCTGAGTAGTCATGAGGCTGTCTGTGCAGGCCGTGTTTTCCTCTTCTTAACAGCAATTTTATTAAGATTTTCGCAGAATGTTCCTTTCGTGAGATTTTTTCGTGGAAAAAATGGCGGAGATATTTCCGTCTTTCAGTTTTTCCGCAAAATTTTTAATCCGATTACAGAGATAAGAAGCGAAAAAAATTGTTGATATCTTAATTCTGAAAGAGTTAAAAAGGCGTAACGGGATCGCGTTCGTCGTGGGTAATTCAGGTTTGACTAGCGTTGCTGCAACAGGTGCCCAATGTTATCACCTCATTACCATTTCACAATAGGCTGCGTTTCAATTTCCAGGCACGCGTTGCGAATTAATTTCAATATTTTGACTAATTTTTTGTCTGTATTCACAGAAGCACACCGGGCTCTTGAGCTCTTGGAAGACTACCATTCCAAGCTGACGAAACCGCAGGACAAACAGCTTCGGCTCGCTATCGAAAGGGTGATTCGCATATTCAAATCCCGACTCTTCCAGGCGTTATTAGGTAAGTGCTATTCGTAAATAAAAGAAGAGAGGTCAATAAAGATCGTATTGAATGACTGAACGTTGTTTGTTTCGGGGGGAGGGAGACACTTAGCCGAAATGGTGGCCACCTGAGGTCCCCTTTCCAACATTTACTGTTATGTGAGACATTTATAGTCCCCTTTCGTTCATCCCTAAGACAAAAACAACGAAATAAATAGACACATCGTTTTTCCAAGTTTCCTGATGATAACCTGATCTTTTATGTATATAAAGAAAATTATTCTACTTAGTTTTTTATAAATAGTATAAAGTAGACCGGTTTCGACCTAATTGGACTCACCGGGTGGACGGCGATTTGTCCGAGTATGCGGGAAGGTATAGAAAACAACCTTTCACCACCCTTCTCACCTCCCTGTTCCTTTAACGCCACCTCATTTTATGACCCTTGAGCCATTTTATGAAGAAATTTTTTAATCCCGTAACCACTTTAAAAAAATAAAGTTTTTTTTTTTTCCCTGGGAAGATAACCGCATGGAAAAGTTCAAGTAAAAACTCCTCGCTATCTTAAATGTAGGTGTTATGTATTCAGAGTGAGTTCGGCCTTATCTCGGTTGCATTTTATGGTGTAATTTAACAGTTAATTAAAAACGGGGCTTTATCGCAACATGCAACATGTCTGCGTTCTTTTGAATGAATTTTTCATGTCGGATTTTCGTTTTAAACATGACAATTTACCGTTTAGTAAATGTTCCCGGGGTAATTTTAATTTCGAGCTTTGTTCGAAAGGGCTAGGATTAATTCAAACTGCTGCTGGATCAGCTGGGTGCAATAGAGTTAACCTTGGTAAAAAATTTGCTGCAGTACCATTAGCATTTCGAGTTAAGCTAGAGAATCAATTAGAAACTACCTCGCTAATCCATCGCCATAAATTTTTCAGGAACACTATTTTCATCCGATTTACAGATTTTTAGAATCTTCCTTCCGTTATTTGAAAATGGATAGTTTTTTTTTCTTTAAATGCTGGAGATATGTCTGTCTAAAGTGTTGTAAATGTGGTTTAAATATGAGAACACTGAGGTTTTTATTTGTTTTTCTTGAACTATTTCTTTTAGAGCGCTTTCTTCATTTGCTCTTTTCAATGAAAGACGCCATGCCTTCCGTATTCGAGGCTGGGTAGGTTGCAGTCTTGTCCGTTAAGGGATATTGATTTTTGACCCTGACTCGACTTTGCTACTCTCTATCAAAGCCGTGAAACAACTCGGATCTTTCTCCAGTTTCACTGAAATCCGCTAGAGCACTACCTACTCTCTAAATTCCACCCTATCCCTTAAAATTGTCCCTTCGAAATTCTAAAATGATGTCAAATTCAATTGATATCGAAATTGGAAAAGATAATAATTGGAGATTATTAATTTTCTAAATAGTTCACCGCCTTTAACGAAACTCCCCATTTCTTTCTGTTTTCTGGGGCACCTACACTCTTTTTTTTTATAGGTAATTTAAAAATTTTAAAAGTTAACTATCTATCTCACTAAACTCTGATAGTAGATAAATCTCATATTTTATTGAAATAATTTTTAACCTAAGCTTCCAACCGCTGTCACCAGAATGTAGCCTGCTGTGGACCGTGATGTGCTGTATTCTAGCGTCTGTTTTCGAAACCATGTAGTTCACAGCTCCTCCGCATTCTTTATTTTTGTAGTAAAAAAAAGAATGTAAGTCCACGCTTGTTTTCGGATAAGGCATTGATTGCTTGATGTTAGTTTTAGCGTACAGGGTGTTCTAAGTTTACGGTTCACTTTGGCCAACCCTGTGTGGATTATTGGTCAGAACCACTATTGTACATCTAGTATTCTGGTTAGCAGCATTATGTATTACATCCATTATTACTTAGTTCCAATTACTTAAACGTTATTACTTAATGTTTATTAATTAAGGTTTAATATTAATAACGAAGCGTCCGGATAAGTCCTCACAAAGGGCTGCACGTGGGGCAGTGACGTTACTATCAGCAGTAGTCTGTTAACCAGGAAAATTTTTTTCTCGGAAAATTCAGAGGGGAAGAAAATATGGTACCTCTTTTGTCATAAAATTCCTAAAGGAAGATTAGGTAAAATCCAGTGAATATTACGCCCTTGAGGTATTCCAGGAAAACCAATTCACATCTCTCTCAAGCTAAGCTCTTTGTGTTTTTCACTGTAGTTTCCCCATCAGGTATTTTCATTTGATGATACTCGAATAATTTAATATTTTTTCCTGAATTCCTGAATTCATTAGATCTTCGTGGAAATTTAGTTTTTCATTAAATTATTTGTAATCTAGTATTAAAAAATATTTTACTTCATTTTTTATTGCGTATGATAAAAATAGGTACTTGAACGATAAAAGTGCTTACAAAATTACTTTTCATTTGGTATTTTATTTTTGGTAGATTTGTTAAATTTGATGTCAATATTCTTGTTAAATTTGTCAGTTTGAAAAATGCAGTCTCAAGTTTAAGAAAGAAGTATTAGGATGTCAAGAAGCCAATATCCCCTGTCCGGCTCCCAATTTGCCAAGCTGTTACACCTCTTATCTTCAGACAGAATATATACGGAAAGTATTAAATAAGCAAAGATCCCCCTTTTTTCCCCAGGGTCCACCTCCTTTATTTTTCGATGTTCCGAAAATCGGTTTTCTCGAGTTTCCCGGGACGAAAGTGAACTCCATAAAGTTTACTCGGAAAGCGCAAATTAGTTAAGTTTATCAATCCCACTAATCGCAAGAACTTCTACTTACTTCACCCTCCATCCTCCTACGCTAATAACTTAAGCAACTCGTTGAGAACACCCCCTCCTTTTAAATTGAAAGCCGCCTTGAGACCCCTCACCACCCGATTAAGATTGATTAAAACATTTCATTTTTTAATCATCATTTCCGAGAAAACTCCATATTTCTGAAGATTCTAACATTATAAAAAGATATTACAGAAATTTCATGCATTATTCAAATTTCATCTTTCATTTTAAAATCCTTTAAAGTCTTAAAAGAAGATCAGTTTTTAGTGTGAAATGTTAACTTTTGTCTGGATGGAATTATTGGAGAAAAGAGTGATAGATGTGAAAGAAAATTAGCCGCTTCTTCCAAGTGGACAATCCTGTCCTTGTCTGCCTCGAGGTTTCCCGTTTACGCCCCCAGAACATTTTTCACATTCGACATTTCTGATTAATTACCTGACCTAATTAATTTTTTTTCCGTTGAAGGAAATGGCTTTTGGAGACAAGACTTTCCCATTGAGACCGAAAAGGGCTTAAGTTGATGAAGGAAAGCGGAATCCCCTCGTTATTCTTGCTCCTTTGACTCTATTGTGGAAAATCCTATCGTTATGCTTGCATGAAGATCAAAACTCATATTCGAAGTCATAAAGCAACTTTTTATTACTGTGGTCTATTTCACCCATTTTAATTCACCAGACTGTAAAGAAGAAAAAAGAAAAAACACAAAACTTTTCTTTCGTTTTTATGCATGTTCAGGGCCGTTGCCAGGCTGACCCGTAATTCAGAAGCCCTCTTATAAGGGTTTTTAGGATACTGGATTTTCTGAACCCTCCTAAAAAGACCTAAGAGAGCTTCAAGTTTAATTTTCCTCCCAAAAATTGAAAACGACCGAAAAAACCGTTGTTTTTTTGCCCAAAAGTAGTGAAAGGTAGCTTTTGGCCCAAAAACTAAGAAAACCGCCCGAAAATGGGACTTACAAATAGATGGGGGACAACAAAGGAAAATGCCCAAAACTCTAATGAAAAAATGGATAAAACTAATGGTTTTTTTAATTGCATTTTTAAAATGCAAAAATCTAAAGCAAAATTGACCTCATTGAGGTCTTACTTTAGATAGTTTTACGAAATCGGCTGAAGAAAACCAGTTTGAAAACTAAGCTTCTAATTTAGATGATAATAGCGTCATTTTAAAGGTATTTAAGCTGTAAAATACTTAGCGATTAGACCAAATCGACTTTCTTTTATGGCTCATTAAAAAAAACCTCTTTACTTGGACAATTTTTCTATTTTTAGCGGCTTGTTTACTCAATTTATTCTTTATTTTTTAAAAGTTTTTTTTTCTCTCATTTCGACTTTTCGAGGTGAAATTGAAGGGTTCCACTCACCTCATCTTCAAATCCAATTTCTCCCTTATCTTCCAGACGTTTTCCTTAAAAAAGGAGTTCTTAAGAAATAGTTTCAATTTACGCCTTCTTGATTAGATAAACAGAGTAGAACCATTTTTACGACTCGGGTTTTAATGCTTTTCGCAATTGCCTTTTAATAAATCGAGCGCGGGGCGATGGTCGACCTAAAACCGTTGGCTTGTTCGCTCCGCGGGAACCCCTTTCTCGCCTCCGTTCCGGACCCTCTTGGCACCGAGCAATAAAAACGATATATACCCCCTGAAACCATTACCCAACCTCGTATAAACCCAACTGTAATTTACAAAAGCACCATTTTAATAACAGAAAGGTATTTTAATGACTTCCTTCTAAAATTCCATCCCTCGTTGCTAAAAAAAAACATTTAAAATATTCCTTTGTTAATTTGAATAATTACCTAATAAATAAAAATAAAACTACCTTTTTACCGCCTGATATATTTTTCTGCGTTCTTTACAAAATGTAATTTGCGCCTACTGGTACGCTTTTTAAAATGTCTCTTTCTTTGTTTTCATTTTTTTTCTCGTTAGTTTATTTAGGAAAAAGAGAGAAATCCTGAGATGGACTTCAGTAAGTGAGAGGAAGCAGCTTGTTATCCATAAAGTGAAACTGTGTTTTCAAGAATAAGATTGATGTCCGCTGTGGGATTTCTTCTTTTTTTCTTTTCTTTTTCCCTCGTCTTCCATCCCGTCGGTTTTCTTATGTTTTATGAGATCCCCCCGTGTCGCTCCTTTGAATGTAACACAAATTCCCTTTTTATTTTTGTTCACGTGTAGAATAATGCTTTTACAACCCACTATGAGCCTTTTTACAAGATTTCACCCTCAAAAAAACATCGGATCAAAGTTTTTTTTTTCTCTCTTGCGTTTGAACGGGAACTGAAAAGTTTCCTTCTTCCCCATTTGAGAGGATTTTTTATTTTAACTCTTAAAATAAAAAGAACTGAAGTGTATACCGAAGCTATTTCAGTCTATATCGTTTTTAGAAAAACACCTTTTTAAATCCAGTAGAAACGAGAGAGACAATTCTAAGTAATAACAATTTTCCATAAAGCTTTAGACCTTATTAAAACCTGAATGAAAATAATCAAGTTAGCAGTGGCGTCGCTGGGTGCCCTAGTTCCATATTCTCTTCATAGGGCCCTTTGAATCTTTTTTTATTTTCGAAAAAGAAATTTAATGTTGTACTCTCGACAGACGGCCTTTAGGACACTGTTCGAAGTAAATCCTGCTCCTTATCGACAATATTCAAAAGCAAATTATTTAAATAATGGCCCTACGGGCTAAAAGTAGATATCTTTTCTTTCGTAATTTAATATGCAAAATTCGCCCAAAGGTAATTAGAACATCATAAATCATAACCAATGAAATCTGTTGCATCCAGCTGATCAAATCTACTCTAAATTTTTTTTTCTTCGAAATCCACCTAGTTATATGATTGGTGTGCACGTTATTTATTGACCCGAGTCAAAAACGTTCCTACAGAGGCGAGCGGTGAGGTTAAAAGATATGGGTGGGTGTAGAAGGTAAAAAAAAAAAAAAAAATTACACACCCCATTGTCAAAATGTACATATATCTGGCGTTTAAACTCGGATTCACTCCCTATCCTCTCACACACATTCGCCCAAACGAATGCAAATTCAACCGCGAAAATCTCACCAATTTTTTCCCTTTTTTTCACCCGAGTTCTTCATGTCTATTTTTTTTACCACCCCAATGGTCAGACATTTGAATGATAAACAACGGTGAGGGTAAAAAAAAAGGGGTACAAAAAAATCAATTTGCATATTTTAATCCTTAAGGCCTCCCTCCACTTTTTTTTCCCGGAGAACAAAAGAGACCGGACCCTTGTTTTCCCCAAAGATTGCAACGCCTGTACGAGTACGACAGGTTATTCCTATCGAAACAGGCCGACCGTGAGGCCGAATAATGAAGTCCATATCGGTACGTTTTTCCACCAGATATATATTTTTTCCCCTCTAAATTAAATCAACTGAACCATAATAAACATCGGCGGAAAAAGAAAAACTTCCGGGGCAAAAAAAGAGATGGAAAAATATTTTCTACTACTTTTAAGCTTGTTATTTTCTTGTAATTTACCCTCTATATAAATTATTTTCACAAAACTTCATTATAACGAACTACTTTTCGACGTCCGTGAGGGCTTTCTAAACCCCTAAAATCAGAAGTTGGAGTTTACATATTCCCCTAAAAGTTATGAAGGGTCCTTTTTCATTATTTCCGCCACCGAGTGCTTTAATATTTTCCCTTTTAATTTGTGAAAAAAATATGTTAAAGAGCGAATTTCAGTCCCCTTAAGTTATTCGGAAATGTTAAACACAGATGACCACATCGTCGGTAAGGGAGAGGTAAGTAAATTCTCGTGGGGGAAACCTTGTTTGATTATGAGTCCTATCTCCCTCGAGGGTAAGGACGAAAAGGCCCTCACAAGTCAAACTCCCAACTTCAGAGATTGTCCTTCCGAGTTGTGTATATTTTATGGAAAATACTCTTGAACTTCGCAATAAATGTGGGAGAACTTTTTATTTTTATTTTTCCGCTTCACTAAATGCCTTATTTACGTGAAATCGGAGAAATAAATTAATTATATTGGAATATCTAAAATTAATTAAAAAATAATCAGCTTCGTTGGATTTTATAAGAAATTAATAATAATAAATTTTGGTTTTTAAAATTCAAACAGATATATCTCCGCCCCTTTTTTTTTCGAAATTCAAAAATCGCTACTTTCTTATTCAACGATTTAGGAAGATTTCGTGAAAATTAGGTGAAAATCGGTTGAAAATTTTGGAGATCGGGTTCTTGAAGACCCTTCCCAAAAACCCGACAAGCGAGGGTAAAACAATAACTTAAATCTTTACCTTAGTAAAATAGGAATAAAAATCTGGCAAAATGATCAAAATTACTTAAGACATTTTTTAAGAAGAAATTTTGAAAGCTTTTTTTTAAAAATCACTTAAGAAACCCCCTAAGCAGGAAGAGAGAAAAAAAAACTCTTGATAAGTGAAAAGTTCGAAAAGTTAACGAAGCGTGGCCCGAAAATCCGAAACTATTACCTTCTCATCCTCCTTCGGTAAAACATCTATAAACTTTTGCCGGTTTTTTTTTCAGAAAGAGAAAAAGTGAGGTCCCTTTTTATAATCTTCAAGTCGAAAAGAAACAATCGAGTTTGAAAAAATAGCGGTTATAAATGGTTGCTCCTAAGGAACTGACTTTATCTGTATTTTATCAGACTTAAATTGTTCATTTTACTCCCCTCGTTTATTAACAAAAGGGAACCGGGTCAATATAAAAGAGAATTCTTCTATATTAAAACAGCAAAATTTTCGTCGAAAGAACGAGAAAATGTTCTCTAAGTTGTTATTAAAATCAATGAAAGATAACTTTTTCCTCTCCTTCAGTATAGAAATTAATAAAATTCCAGAAATGAAACGCGTGTCAAGTCTTAAGGGTTTCCGAGACGATAATCTCTGATCTTGTTATTCCGGGGAATTACATAGGGAAACTCCTTGGTTTAACAATATCTTGCTCCCCCTTTTTTACTTTTTTTAAACTCGATGCTAAGTAAACTTCCCGGGTCAAAACCCACCGAGGCTTTCACCCCCAACGGATTTCAAGTGGAGTTTCTAACATTTTTGTAATACACTTTACTTTCCGGATCGCATTAGGGTTCGTTTGGAACTAATTTTGTTGTCGTTATGATTTATAATTGGCGATATTTATCCTCGCCATATTGCCATGGCGCATTTTTCAGATAGAAATAATTGGAACTTCTTAACCCCCAGGGATCAAACTCAGGACTCCGTTGTGAAAATCGTGGAAAGATTCTGCCCCTTTTTTTTATTTTAAATATTCTGCCAAGTATGTGGAGATATTAAATTTTGTAGACTGAAAAATTGTTCTTTGAAGAGAGGTTGTAAATGATCTTTGAATTGAAGTGAACTACTACTTTGAAATGTTGGCGCGTAGATAGTGAACAGAAAGTGAGGAAAGAGAAATATGAGAGAGGATCCTGGCGTTGAGATTAAATTGGCTAATAACCGACAAGTTGTAAAATCCCTTTCCAGAGTCCCTCTTTTGATGTAACGTTAATTCTATTGAGCCGGAGGGAGAGCATCAAAGTAAAGCGTGGCGTTGGTGTTGGCGTTGGCGGGCGTGGTTCGCGGGGTCGTAGGTTGGAGGGGTATCCGCGCCCGGGGATCGGGGATAGAGAAACGTTTGAAACATCTGTTAATGCCTCCATACATATTCACAGTCTGCAGCTCCCTAACCCTCTCACCAACAACCCTCTCCCCCGCTCACCGGGCGGACTCCACGATGGGTCAAAGCAATGGAACAAGCGTATAGAGAACATATTCATAGTTCGCCCCCTCCCAATGTAATGTACGAACGATTGAGCGTTTATCAATAATTGTCTATGCAAATGCTTCAGCAGCGTTGATCGTTTGTCTTCTGATAATGTTGATAAATCGCTATTTCTGCATGACAATGAGTCTTGATGTAATGGTCGAAACTACAGGCTTTTTTAATTTCCCAGATTACCCTGACAAATCAAACAACTCGTGGAACAAACATCATTGATCTTAAGTTGACTCGACTCCCATTTTTAAAGTCGAGTTGCAATTAGGTATCACAAGAGCTTCCTTTCAGATAGTTAAAATCGATTATACAAACAATTTATTCTATTGTCTGTTCTTTTTTTAAAACTTTAAAATGCGATAACGAAGAATCAGGAATAAGTTGAGGATTCCTCTTTTAATTGAGTTTTTAATGGGCTGTCAGCTCTGAATAAAACCTTTTATTTAATTTATTTTTTAACATTAATTATTCGTTTAACTTTAAAAACAAACAAAGATTAACACTTTATGTACATAGAGAAGTTTTTTTTACTTAATTATTTAAATAAATGATTTAGTTAGTTCACTGAAATGGATTTTCGTTTAATGAATTCGCTTTAACTGACAAATAATTAATTTAGCTTTCTTTGTTTTTATTATGATAATTTAAGTTCTTAAAAAAGTAATTGTTTTACCCTCCGGGTTTTGTGTACGAGTCTTCCAGACTCCGTAGGGTCAAATTAATTATGAATTTCGGTTTTTCTCTCTCTTTTCCCCCTCCCTCACTCTTTCTATGTAATAATTTATTTTAAAGTGTTAAATAAGTGATGTTGAGTACGATCTTTAGAGAAGCCATTTTTGGAAATTTGTTGAAGATGAAAATCGAAGACTGAGATTATTTCCCGTCAAATATTGTGAAGTGTTGAATAAATAAAATTGGAAGGGGAGAAGAGGGAGATTGGCCCCTTTTATTTTTGAACGAAGAAAAGCATCGTTGAACAAAAAGGGAAGCATCTTAAGAATTTACTTTAGTTTTCTGCTCTTCCATTTATTCCTCATTCCGCACCTAATTTTTCTTTTTCCCCTCTCAATTATTTAGGCTCCATACATCAGTAAAGAAAAACAAAAGGGGGGGACGAGGGCTCAAACGGGCTGTTTTTCGTCTTTTCTTGTATTTTCTCGAAAAAGAAGGAAAGGGTGGATTTTAAAACAAAATTTACATTCTTCGCAGGGCTTTTCTCTTCTTTTGTTTACTTAAACGGAATTCTTCTTTATATTTTTTTTTGTAACATTTTTCGATATTGATTTTGAACTTCTGCTTTTGCCCAATTTCTGAAATACAGGGATTCTAAAAACTTTCTTTGTAAGGAAGAAATATAAAATCCTTCGAGACCAAGAAGCTACCTGAATAATTGCCTTTAAATATGCATTCCCATTACCGCCCCCGCGCGGGTGTAATTTCCTGCATTTATTAAGTTTCCCTCCTAAATTTCTTTTCTCTCTCTTTTGTTAACTTTATTGTATAAAAAACATCTGACGAAGAGAGAAAAATAAACAGGGATGATTCACGACCAGTTTCGGCTTAATAAGCCTCATCAGGTGAACTATTTTCTGTCTCTTTTTCTATGAAAAAAATCTACTCGGCGATTGTACTGCGGGAAAGATGTTGCTTGTAGGAACAAGTTGTTCGTCCCACTTTCCCGTAGTCTTGGACAATCGCAGATTTGTTCACGGATGATGAGGCCGAAACCGGTCGTAAATAGAACAACTTATGCTAAACCGGAAAAACAGTTCGGTCGTGCGGGAAGCTTTCATACTTAGACTACTAGTTTTGGCTAACGCCTTTGGCAAGGCCATAAAAAAAAAAAAAAAAAATACTTAACTATTCCATTCTAAATCTCCATCGTTCTCTCCGTGTAGAAAAAGGTCTGAGGAATATTGTTTTATAGGTTTTTCAGCGAGACCTATTCTTGGTTAATTTTTAGACATCTGGTAAATTTGATTGAGCTTCTTTCTGATGGAGCTCAAATGAAAAATTTGATTAAAATTCATGTTTTACGACAAAGGCGCTGAAGGAAAGATGACGTACATTTTCCTCGACACCAGAGGCCTCTCGTTTCTCCTTATGAATTTCTATTTGGCTGCGCTCCTCGCGCCCTGCACGGTTAAGTGTTAATAAGGAAGCTTTATGAAATATTAGGTCGCCGTCTGGATGAAATATGAAGGTTTAAACTCGATGTTTACTCTTGGCAATACCGCACAAAAGTAAGGCGGACTTTAAATTATTTCGACTTAACGCGCAACTGTGTAATTTATAAAAAAAAATATTTTTTTATTTTATAAAATTAAATTCAGTTTTGTCAGAAGCTGTTTTTATACAAACAAGCGTAAAATATTACAAGACTAAAGTAAACACGGCCATTAAAATAACGCTTGAATTAATTTTAAACAAACTCGATAAATTCACTGTTTAATTTTGACGGTGTACGCTATGTCCTGAGTGGGTTTGGAATTATTCAAAATGACGATTTCAGTGTCGCGGAAATAAGGCGGGAGGGAAGGGAGTGAAGGAATGAAAATTAATCCGAGCTATCAGTTAAGATAAGGTTTGAGAAATTTCCATCATCCTTCTCCCATTGTGGACTTTGGTGAAGGGGTGGCAGGGGATCTGTTAACCACCATTCTTTAGAAAAACGTTTAAAGAAGGAAGAAATTAAAGTTTATCTATTAAAAATTGTAAAATTAATAGGTGATAAAATTTTCATTAAAATTATTCACGCCTCTTTGAAATTTGATTATTTGGTCATCAATAGACGCTTTAATAAATTATGAAAATTGGATATTTTCAAAATTACCTTTTGAAACGTTAATTCATTCTGAGGGAATGAAGAGCAAATAATTACTGTAATGAACATTCTGGTTTTAATTTGCAAAAGGGGTGGTTCCTTTTTCCTTTGTTTTTAGTCAAGTTAATAAACAGTTTAGCGGCGCAGAAACGAGGGTGGCTTCAAAGCCAATCGGACCACTTTTCATTTTGTTTACTACTTCTCATTTGTCTCCCTTAGAAGAAGAAGAAAAATGCAGATTTAAATCACCCTCTACAATATTAATGGTGGAATTTCGCTTCGATGAGCCGTTTTTTTAAAACTTCCAACTTATCCTACTTTATTAGGTTTGTGAAAGACAACTTTTATTTAAAGACGTAAAACAGTGTTGCCACATTTCCACGTAGGGAAGAGTCAATGATGAAAAATGGGTTAGAAAGGTGGAAAATCGACTATCGAGTGATGGATTCAGATAAACGTTCATTTCATGCTTTGTTTTCTAAAACCGATTTTTTCCCCTTTCTCTGTGGGATAGAAATTGGAAATCAGGTTGACCTCCCCCTCGCTACCTCAGTCGCCCATCCTCAATTTTCAAGAAACCTTCTCTCGTACGTTCGAGTTGCTCGACTCGCATTGGAAAGAAGATCACGTGACCCGTTAACAAGCCTTCTGCCGTTTCTATCCTTCGTTTTTCTCGAGGAACAAATCGAGATACCTTAAAGGAAATAAGTCGAACCCTAATTAGCCCTTCTTTTATATCTTCTTTCTCTTTATAACAAATGATCAAACCTTGTTTCCCTTATTTCTTTTCAACTATACAAACAAATACGATAATTAATTCATTCATTGTGGGTTTATATCCGCTGAAAAAAATACCTACCTGTCGTCTTCCTGATATTGTTTCCTCAAAAAGGAGTTATTGTATACAGGGTGTCCGGAAACACATGGCAAGCGTCTGGGAGAGCGTTAAAAAGTGGTTTTACGAAAAAAAGTTAAATGTAAACCCCCCTTAATTTAAATCAAAGAATTTGATGGTGTAGTTTAAAATCCGCCTGGATATACAGGGTGTCCCAGACACAACCTAACTTCGTTATTTCAAATGAGAACCCCTATTTTTTATTTCAGATTCGTAATCTACGCAAAATTTCAAGTAGATTTGAGTACTCATATGACAATTTGGACAACTTTTAAAAAATGTCAAAATTTAGCGTTTTTTGCGCTAAAATCCGTTAAAATTGACCTAGGAGACTCGTTTTTTTTTAATTCCACTTATTTTTTCCCGAAGAATCCAACTGTCTCAAATTTGAGCATCTTCGCATTCTGCATCACGAGATTTCGTCGCTAATGGCCTTTTTCAAGTTTAACTCCAAATTCATACTTCAAAATGGAAATTAGCGATTTGTTGACGGAATTTTAATTTTTGATGCATAAACACAAAAGACGCTGTAGCTCTTTCAAAATTTGTGGTCCGAAAGAAAAATTCCTTTCAACAAGTGCTAATTTTCATTTCTGAACTAAAATTTGGGTTCTAACTTGAAAAAAGGCCATTAGCGACGAAATCTCGTGATGCAGAATGCGAAGATGCTCAAATTTGAGACAGTTGGATTCTTCGGGAAAAAATAAGTGGAATTAAAAAAAAACGAGTCTCCTAGGTCAATTTTAACGGATTTTAGCGCAAAAAACGCTAAAATTTGACATTTTTTAAAAGTTGTCCAAAATGTCATATGAGTACTAAATCTACTTGAAATTTTGCGTAGATTACGAATCTGAAATAAAAAATAGGGGTTCTCATTTGAAATAACGAAGTTAGGTTGTGTCTGGGACACCCTGTATATCCAGGCGGATTTTAAACTACACCATCAAATTCTTTGATTTAAATTAAGGGGGGTTTACATTTAACTTTTTTTCGTAAAACCACTTTTTAACGCTCTCCCAGACGCTTGCCATGTGTTTCCGGACACCCTGTATAACTGTGGGGGGAGTATATATATAATTAATTCGACAATAAATTTTCAAAAGTTGTACCAAAATACATCAGGGAAAGAGATAAACAATGAACAGGAATATTTCACGACCACCTATTTTGAGTGGCCTAAATAACTCAATAAATTATTGTAAAAAATTTTAAAAATTTTCATATGGGCAAAAACGGTTTTTCCCCATTCCCTTTAAAAAGAAAAAAAAAGTTTTTATTGCAATTCCGAGTAGTTGAATACCTATATAAATTAATTTTATATAGATTCTGGTTTTTATAAAAATTTGTTTGATCATTGAATAAAATATCATAAAAAAAGTCAACAAACTGAGGTTTTATGGTTCCTAACGTAGGTAATCACGTTAACTTGCTAAGTAGAAGTTTTTTTTTAAAGAATAAATAAATAGAAAAAAAGGAAAGAATTGTCTGAAATCTGTGGGAGTCCTTCGTTTAAACTGGGCGACAGTTGTCTGTGTGGAAGGGGCTTGAATTAGCTTTGCAAATGCCTGCTTCCAAAACATCTGTTGCAGAAAAGCCATGGTCTATTCAGAGGAAGAAATGAGAACAGACGTAAGGAAATCATCTAAAGGTGTCTCCTTTCTTCCTAATTTTTACGTTTTTATGAAAATAATTTTTAAATAATATTAAAACGTAATTATCTATTCTAATCAGTGAGTGTAAATTGAAAATTATTAATCACCATTGTCTCAGGAGACTAGGAGGTTATTAGTCGATGACAATCACAAGAGCTTCTTCATACATAATTTAATCATTTTAAGATTGACAATACTCGCTTTCCTAATTAGTTAAACATAAATTAACAAAGCCAGATTGGACGCATTTTATCATGATAAACTGTGGGATTAAAAATGCTTTTAAAAAAATCCAGATATTTTTTATTTCTCGATTTCAATTTGCATATCAATATTTACCTTCTCGCATTTAAAAAATATTTTTAGAATTGACTGATGAATAAATTTAGAAAAACATTGAAGAATTGGTGTCCTCGATATGATCATATGAGCCACAAGGTTCCATATGATCAGTCGGGGTCACCAATTTTATTTTTGGCTATTTTTGTCTTCCTGATATTTAAAAAAATAAAATATAAAGCTCTTTTCTCTTATTTTTCAGGTATGTATGAAGTTCTACGCATTCTTGATATTCATAGTAAGTAAATAATTTTTTAAGTAAAGGGTGTTTTTTAGCCGAAAGGCTGTAGGTAGCTTTTCCCCCCTGCCATCGTTCCCATTAATCTTTTTTTTGAAAACCCTTCAAAAAACCATTAAAAAAGCTACTTTTGGACGGAAAATCGAGAAAAACTCCCGAAATTGATTTAAACAAGTGTTTTGACGATAGAGGGCTTTTTGAAGGCATTAAAAGTTGATAAAAAGAATCACTCACTTTTTTGTGAAGAAGAGAGGGACGAAACATTTTATTTTGCCATTCCGTCTGCTACTTCAAATCAGGACCTGAAATCTTCTGGCCTGGAAATAATAGTGAGAAAATGAAATTTTCAATAATTTTTCTGGGGCAATATGAAGAAGTTGGCATTTTGAATGGGTTTGAAGTTGACTTAGCGGAGCATGCGTTCTCTCCGAACAAAGCTCTCCTCTCCCGCGCTCCCCTTCGTTCCGGACCCGCACCGTCGGATCCTCGCCGCCTCTTTCAGTCTTAACTCGGCCTCCCGCTACTCTGTGCTTCCCATCAGTACTAAATTTACTAAATTTTATAACAATAAATAATAAAAAATTATTTATTTCATCTCCGGAAATAACTGTGCGTGAAGTGAAGTGTCTAGTGTCAAGTGATCTTGGATTTCCGCATCAATGGTATAAAAAAAACAAAAAGAAGATACACCAGGCTTGGAAATAAATTAAAATATTCTAATATATATTCAACATTATTATTAATTGAAAATTTAATGACTCATTATGATGTTTAATTAAATTGCTTGGGTAAACTGGCGACAGGCGTGTCTATCTTTCCCTATCTCTTGTGATTTAATTACTCTCTAAATTATTTAAATACGCAATTTTCAATTTAAATAACTAACTCAAGTATATCATTTCGTAGAATTAATAGAACTAAAAGGTTTTCCTTGTGGCTGTTCTAAAGAAAATGATTAAAATTGCTGTAGGTACGTAGTTTTCAGTAATTTTAAATTTATCGGCCGTGATTTGTTTAGTATCTTTTGAAAAATTTAGCTTACTTGATTTCTGATAAAAGGGGCGGACGTTAATGGCCTTATAAAAAAGCTAGCGAAAAGATGTGGGGGCGATAGAATTTTTTTTCCTGAATAAACAAAATTGTTTCGGTTAAGGATAAAGACTGGTGCGGTCGAAGGGACGGACCATGGGAGTTTCCTTCCCTTGTAAAAGGGCCTCCTGAATTGCTCTCCCTTCAATTATTACCCGCCCTTAAATGTTTTGTCTTGAGTGCTTCCCTTAAGTTTCTACGGGGAAAATTTCCCATCGACGTGACGGACTCGTGAAGGAGAAAGAGACCGTTTTCTACCCTGGGAAATGCATAAGTGGAGTGCGAGATAAGACCGCCGCCCGGCCTATCTCATGGGGAAAGCCCCACCTATTTTTCATTGTCCACCTTCATTTTTGTTTAAAAAAACATTTTTTCCCCTCATCCTCTATAAACTATTTTAAAAACTATTTGCGTATTTAAAATTTATCATCCCACGCGAAGAAATAAATCAATAGGTGTTTTTCTAGATTTATTCAGGACCACCCAAAAAATTCTCATGAACTAATATTCGAACACGGAGCTAATTTTTATATCAAACAATTAACCAATATTAGAGGAAGAAATGACTGTGATAACGGGTATCTCACGACGCGTTTCGGCTTAAAAAGCCTCTTCAGGTGAGCTATTCCCTCTATCACAATCATTTCTATCTTTTCACTGTGGACCTATCTAGACGGGGGACGATTTTTTTTTTTTTTTTCCAGCTTCCCGCAGTTTCCACTCTCGTAGATAGGTCCACAGTGAAAAGATAGAAATGATTGTGATAGAGGGAATAGCTCACCTGACGAGGCTTTTTAAGCCGAAACGCGTCGTGAGATACCCGTTATCACAGTCATTTCTTCCTCTAATATTAGTTAATTGTTTGATATTAAAATCAATTTGCGGGATATTAAAATTAAAATTTAAGAGCTAATTTTTGTACAATTTATTTAATGTAAAGATCGTTTGGTAATTTTTTTCACCCCCTGCTAGGGAGAAAAAAGGTTGATGTACTTAGGTCAGACATAATATTTTAACTTGCCTACTTCATCCATGATAAATGCATCCCCAACCTCTTTCCCCGTTTTTCACGCCCTCTGTAAAACATCTTACGTTTAGACCTTAAAAATTCGGGCTCCTATATTTTTCCGATTTGATAAAAAATACTTTGTTGACTCGTTCATGTTATGTAAATATAATCTGTTTTTTTAGGATTCCGTTCTCTTTAAATATTTTATTCCGAATATTCTATCACAATATCGTCTCTAAATGTTTAAGCGATTTGAATTTGATTAATAACGTCAATTAAGATCTGCATTATTCTATATTGGAATCAAAGTGGGGGGGAAACTCGATTAGGCTAAACTCTCTTAACGTCGTCATCAGTTGAGGGGTATATCTGACGGAAGGGGGGCCTCGGAATGCATAATTCGAGTCTCGAAAGGACAGACGGGTTTTAGAGTTAATAGGGTCTAATAAGAGGCGTCTATTAGAAGGAAGTGGAACCTCATCTCTTCTTGTTATAGCGCAGTTGCTTTCGCATTAATTAAAAACGCTATCATCCCTTTTCTGACCCACCCTCTACTGTGCGGATATCGGGATTTTTAACGCGGAGCCCGACTCGGTAATTGTCTGAAACGTAACGAGGAGAGGTTTCTCGAGAGCCTCTCCTCTAATGGCTTCTGTTCTCTTAATAGAATTCGACTCACGTTCGTCCCTTTTCGAGCCCTTCAGCCCTTAAAAGGAGGCCAATTCTTGAGTATAAACGTTTCAATTTCAATTATGGTCCGAATAAATATGGTGGTCACTATTAAGGTTTTATTAAGTGATTTTGAAATTTACTTACCTGTTTCGAGTCCCCTAAAAACGATAAACAATTTTTTCAGTACTACACCGTTTGTTGGCGGGAGAACACCGTTCAACATAACGCATTTCGCCCTAAAGCAGTTGCAGTTGAACATTAAAAATATATCGTTCACCATAATGCTTTTCGGCATATGCAATTGAACATAAAGCTCTCAAAAGTTCAAAATTTTTGAGCATAATGCATTTCAACATAAAGCGTTTCGCCTTAAACGGCTTTTTCAATAAATTCAAGTCGACTTAACGCCTCTCTTTAAACTTGTAGTTTCGCCATAAAACTGTTTCTGTCGTTTGGGCAAATACTTCACCATAAACTAGGGAAGCGAAAGTCAAGCCTACTTTGCCGTTTAAAACGCGATTATGACGAAACGACAAAAACCATAAAACTTGACAGTTCACCATAATGCAATTCAACATAAAGCACATCACCATAAACTAGGAAAAGCAAGTAGGCAGCCAATGGGATCTGCTCGTCGTTTTATGGCGAACTATCAAGTTTTAAGGTTTTTGTCGTTTCGCCATAATCGCTTTTAAACGGCGAAAATAGGCTTGCTCTTTCGCTGTCCCTAGTTTATGGTGAGATGTATTATGCCCAAACGACAGAAGCAGTTTTATGGCGAAACGACAAGTTCTTTAAAATGGAAGTTTCCTTTATGTTCAACTGCGTTATGTTGAAACGACAAGCGTTAAATTTCTTCTTTATGGTGAGATGTATTTTGTTCAAATGCATTATGTGAACGTTTTCGACTATTTCTTTGTGTTGAGTTGCTGATTTTTTATGGTGAACGGTAACTCGCGATGCGATTTTATGTGGAACCGCATTATGTCGACACGTATACACTCGTTTTTGGCTCTAAAACAAGTTCTCATTTTGTAGGTTTTGATGAGCTTTTTCCTATATTAATTTATTTAAGAAGATAATATGAATAGTTTTGTTGTTATCTTTTTCATGAGTTTGCCATGTCGGAGAAGGGATGATGGAGAAGGGCTACTGACGTCATAGCATATTACTTAATAGGCTTTATTATTATTAAACCTACTTAATTTTAATTGGCGGAAAAAAAGAAGCATCTGTGCTACTGCCTTCGTTATTCGCTAAGCATCTACAATCCTGAAATTTTCTAGTTGCTATATTTACGATCAAAAAAAGTTTTAAAACTATTATGGCCTCTAAAAAAAGTCCATAATCTCAACTCAATTTTAAAGCAGTAAACCCCTTCCACTTTTGCTTTCAAGTTTGCGCGATTTAAAACGCCATAGGGAAGTAACCGGGTGGGAAAAGTAGGAAAAAAAACGAGCTAACGTTTGGAGGACTAAGAAGGTTTTAAGTGTTATTAAAGCTCCTATAGTCGGGGTAAGCGTGAGAGAACCATTTCGTGGTAACGGCTCCCATAAGGGAAAGTTTCTTCATCAAACCCAAGAACCGTTGAAGTAGCGTCGGGTTGAACGGGGGGAATGAAAACTGGAGACTTTTCGAAAGAGTAACCCCTCGACGAGCCATAAAATCAATTGACCCTCTCCAAATCCCTTCCCCCGCCTCCTATCTTCAACATCGGATCAGCCTTTAAGACCTAAAACAAACTGTACACCAATAAACCAAAATAATGTCGTTTATAAGAGACACTTGTAATCCACTTCCTTTCAAAAATAAATAACGTCCCTTGATGGGGGAAAAAATCATTTTCGACTTCTCTATTCTTCGACTAACAAACTTTTGCTTACTTAAAAATTTTTTTAACGTTGCTCTTGTTTAATAACTCGGATCCTACAATTGCGGCCGTCGGGTATTTTGAAAAAAGTGGTTCCGGCCTGAATTCCGGGCGCACCATTGGTTAAAAAGATCAATAAAGTCTGGTTGTTTTGAAGGCAAAAATGTCGATTGAACTATGGAAAAAAATATTATCCTGTTTTTCCTGGTGGCAAACTTTCAATTTTATAAATGTTCATTTTTTTTGGTCGATCACCTAAGATCCTCAGAGGTCCCATGTTCAAATCGCACTTGGGCCTAATTTTTCAATTAATTGGTTAATTAAATTTTTAACGAACCCTGAGTGTTATAAAAGAAGGAAATAAACTAATAAAAATAAAAACGAAAAATTTCAACTTTCTGAACAATAGGTTTCAACATCTGCTTTCTTAAAAAGTTTTAATGCTATTGTCTTAGAAAGTTTAAATATGATATGGAATTATTGATATCGTCCTACACGGATGCTGTATAAAGTTTTTGTAAAAATAAATCTGGAAGGTATTAATAAAAGAAGAAAAAAAAGGATTCACGAGATAAAGGGGATAATAGGTGGGTGAATTCAAACGAGTGAGGGTGGAGATTTAAGCAAATTGGTGTTAAAAAGTAACTCCTCCCGGGGACTCCTTAGGTGGGTGGGGTGTTTTAAACAGAGTTGTCGCGGCGGGGAGGGTTTGAAGTTGTTTATTTCGTTTGAGGTCTCACAGGCGCCATTACGACCCGCCTTCCCTTATTTTCTTGTTGATCAAAAAGTTGCCTGTAAAGCCGTGAATGGGACTCTCGGGACGTGTAGACCTTCCACGAGATTAAAAAGGACCGTGAGGACGTGGTTTCGCCCCTTCATTGTTTTATAATGGAGTGGGAACGTAAGGAGGCAGGAATCTGCAATGCGAAAAATTAATTTTTTAACCATCTATTTT
Source organism: Orius insidiosus (assembly GCA_014119065.1). Taxonomy (NCBI): domain Eukaryota; kingdom Metazoa; phylum Arthropoda; class Insecta; order Hemiptera; family Anthocoridae; genus Orius; species Orius insidiosus. Next base: position 19,797 of record JACGAQ010001147.1, on the reverse strand, counting down.
CCTTCCTTTTTCTTAATTCACTGAAGAAGGGAATCGTCAACAAGTAGCGGGAATGATGTATCGCTGCCGCTTTGATTCAGTCAATCTCATACGTGAGACTCATATGTCAACTTCTTTTCATCCTTCTCTTTCTTCTCAGACCCACAGTCATGAAATTGAATAATAAAGAAAAATAAAGTTACTGCATTTCATCATCACATTCAGAGAAATGAAAAGAATTTGGGATCACTGATCAGGTTTTCCTCTACGGGGACTGCAATACCCTTTTCCTGAGGTATTACAATAGTTTCCTTTGAGGAAGTTAAAAAGATAATTCCAATAATTTTACAGAAAATTTAATGCAAATCTGAAATTTTTTTTATCATCAACTATGAATAGGTTCACAGATGCCTTACTTTTCAATGCCTTCAAAAGGCTTTCTAGACTCATTTTCTTAGAAAAATTTTATGCTCTTGCATTTTAATAAAAGCATGGTTCTATTATAAGGGCAGTAAAAAAGAAGATATTCTTAGAATGAAAACCGTCGTAATTAAGTCATAGGTCAAAATATGTAAAAGTACCTTTGTGTTCAAAATCAGAATACTCAGAAATTGTTCTTGAAGGTTTTTATGGTCCTTTGCTCGTCTTTAGACGGGTTTAATTAAGGGACAGAAAAGGGGATTAATTATGAACAACTGGATGAGAGTCGTAATTATACCGTCTGCTTATACACAAACTTCAAAGTGTATTAAATCTGTTAAGGCAAGAAAATCCGCGAATTGGAGAATTTGAAGACACAAAGGGGTCAGAGTGTGGGAATGGAAAAAAAAGAATGAAAATTTGGAAAAACAATGGAGCTCTATACTCACCCACCTTTCCTTTTAATCAAACGCAAATTCCTATCATTGTTCGCGGAGGCAACAATTGAAAGCGTGTTTCATTTTTAGCGATTGTTTATATAAATGGACCTTGGTATCAGAATTTTTTGTTTTCATACGTAAAACAGCTAACAAAAAGAGTTCTGTATTCTTTTTTGGAAGAATTTTTTTTTCATCAATAATGTAGGAGGATCAGTTTTCACCATGGGTGTTTTTAAATATTTATTTCCCCCTCCAAATGCCGTATAAACGTCAGAAATTCCTGTAAAACTGCTATTCCATCTGAGCGGTTTCCTCAACGATCCGGAGAAACTTATATGGGCTTCTTTGCCAAAAATTGTGTAAAATCGAGATAAATGGTTTTTTTTTTGGCCCAAAATATAGAAAACTCCCTAAAACCCTGTAGATTGGGTGATAGACGACGAAAAGATTATGAAAAACACCCAAAAGATTTCCAGGTATTTTTTTATTTATTTTGTTTGGTAGGTAAATCATTGGTAGGTAAATCTTGTAATTGGGTTGAACTATCCAAACTAGTTTTTCAAATTTATTCAAAATAAATAAAAATAAATAAAATATTTAAAATATTAAAAATAAATAAAATTTAATTCATTTAGCCAAAATAAAGGAATAAATTTGAAAAACTAGTTTGGATAGTTCAACCCAATTACAAGATTACCTACCCAAAAGATTGTATGTGTCGTCGTAATGCGTCCGAGTTCACCACAATGCAATCGCACATCCTCACGAGAGGTAAAAAAATTAACCCCCTTGTGTTGTATAACGAGCTGATCCCATTGGCTGCCTGCCTGCTTTTCCTAGTTATGGTGAGATGCTTTATATTGAATTGCATTATGGTGAACTGTCAAGTTTTACGGTTTTTGTCGTTTCGCCATAATCGCGTTTTAAACGGCGATAGTAGGCTTGCTCTTTCGATGTCCCTAGTTGATGATGAGATGTTCTGTCGACAAACGACAGAAACTCTGGGTTTTGAGGTTTGTCTCTCCACTTTTTTAAAAATCAATGTTTATTAAACGACAGAAACAGTTTTATGGCAAAACAACAAGTTCAAATAGAGGCTTCTATGGTGAGAAGCGATATGGTGATTTGCACTTTTTTTATGTCGACTTGCATTTATTGAAAAAGTCGTTTAGTGCGAAATGCTTCTTGTTGAAATGCATTATGCTCAAAATTTTTGAACTTTTGAGAGCTTTATGTTCTATAGCATTATGCCCAATTATGGTAAACTACAGATTTTTATGTCGATATGCAGATTTCTTATGTTCAACTTCTTTAGGGTGAAATGCGTTGAACTGTGTTCTCCCCAAAAACCTTAGAAAACTCCATGAAGTGGCGCATAGCGTCCGCTTCCTTAAGTAAGGTCTATACTGTACAACGTGAAAATATTTTTTTCTTCTGGCCATTTATTTTCTCACGTAATAAAAAGCGTGCCTTATCTTTTTCCGGGTATTGTAAAGATAGTATCAGCCTAAAAAAAAGGAGGCTGAACGTAAATTTTTTAACTCAGCCTCTTCAACGTGGATTAACATACTTGTTGATTGATGATTAATTACGAGGTAATTTAAACAAGGGTTCCCCCTGTTTAAAAGGGAATGCCCCCAGGTGTTAATAGAAACATGACGTCGCCCACTCTTGATATTCCCTTTCATTCCTCGTCTGACTCGCGTCATCTCGTGCCCACTCTCCCCCTTCTTCCACGGCTTCTATCTCACACGATATTACCCAACAATCGACTCCTCCATCACACGTCACATACATCTGTCCCGTGCTTGGATAGCAAATATTGAATCCAACCCTTTCACAGAAATAACTTTTTTCTAAACTTTATTAAACTTTTTTTTAAAAATTAACAGAAAAAAAAGGCTAATTTAAAATGCGGTTTTCTTACTTGTTAAATATTACATCAAAGGTTTGTCAATCTTGAGAAAATGGGAAATGGTTTTCCGTCATCCAGTATTCATCCAAGTTTTAAACAGGGAAAATCTTGATTTTTCTCTTTTTAAAAATGCTTTAAGAGTCAAAAAGTTTAAATTAAATTTTAATTAAGAATGAGAGTTATTCCGGGCATGTGAAATATTAGAAGTATGTAATGGTAAAATGATTCTCGAGCGGCCTTAATTTGAGATCGTTAACAAATTATAAGCGTGGCAGGCTTTTCAAATGACGTTGGAAGGAGGGGGGGTCCCCTAGGAAGGGACCGAGACGATAAGGCACCCTTTCTACCCACCGCCCTCCGTCGCGAAGCAATAAATATCAATTTGACACCGACTACACTCCAACTTCGTCCCTTTGGGAGCTACGTACTATATTGGAGAAATCCTTTGAGATATAATAGGCCCTTCTAACACCCTGTACAATGCCCTCAACCCACCCTTCATTGTACGTTTTGTAAGGGCAGGTTATCCTTTCACCGAAACCCACATTTATCGAGCATATTCGTTTTATACGCATAATAAACTGGGAAATTACAAGAAGTGTAGAACAAGGATTCCCTCCGGCGAGACAGTCGGTTGTCAGGAAGGTCACGCGGAAAGCAAGATGATCCTCAGTAGTGGGGTAGAAGGGGTAAGAAATGACCCCCATTGGCCCTGAGCCCTTTTGTCACATTCTAGGAGTGCGAAGAGAGAGGAGCTTATAAGGCAAACTCTCTCCGCTACTTTGACACAACGCCCGAGGTCTAACTGTTAAATGCGCAATAATCAGGTGGTAGGTCTCCATCAAACTTCAAAATAGCTGTGGAAGGAGCGAACGAGGCGCTTCGTTGGTAGGATCTAGTACTTGGTGTTTCCTCCTTTCGATAAAGCGGGGAAGTGATTGATATTTGAAAAAAATTAAAATTAGGGCTAATTTCAGGTTCTCACTTAGTCACCTGGTGTACGATGAAAAACAATCGCTAGTTTTTATCCTTAAAACTTGATGATATTTTATCTTGCTCGTTTGGTAAAGTTATGTAAATTTCTTTCCCATTTGGAAGATTAAAGTGTTTTGTGTCGGGGGGAAGTGTACATTTCGTACGGTGAACGTTGACTTTATTGGCGATAACGTTTACGGTTTCTACTCTCATGCGTGTTTACCGCCTCGCATAAACTCTGTTCTCACTTGGTCCCCCGTCCCCCCCGCCGCATCTTCCTCATCACTGGAAGCCTGTTACCTTCTGATGAACAACAAGCTTGTAGCTGCCATCAATTCATTCCCCTCGACTACCCTCTAATGCACTTGCGGATCCATCCTCTCAAATTGCCAATTGGTTTACTAATTTACGACCTCCCAACTTCCCTAATGATCAATTAGTTCTATTAAAAAATCACTTTTTCCCTGCCAACTTTTTAATATAGAAATTGCCAAATCGCTCATCTAAGGTTTATCTATGGAACTATCCACCTCTAATTTATAACCTCGATGAGAAATTAAACAAAAGTTTAACTCGATTCAGCGTCTAGGGTATGAAACTTATAACTAGTTCAAGTTCTCCCTTGTGTCATTAAACTATACAATCAATATTATCATTTCTTTACTTAAAAAAATAATCGATGATGCTGTAAATTTTGTGTTAAGCAAGCTTTGTTTAATGTCATGGCTCATGTTTCAATTATCAGTTATAAACTTCTCGAGCGGATGTTGATTTATTGTGGTTTACATGAGTGTGCGTGAGAGCTCTAAAGTTTATATTTCCTTAACAAAGATTAACAAATTTGGCTCCGGGAAGACAGCTTCGCATTTTCACCACGGGGTCCGGGGTTCGAGTAGAGGGATTTTTGTTAGAAATGTCTTGTAGATGATATCAGTTGTAAGGCGAGAAGTAGTCTCTGAAAAGGGCGCAATATCTCCTCCCCCCAATTGCGTCAACCACGATCGTTGGCTAACACGAGGAGAAACGAAAAAAATGCGGCTTTTGAACGAGAAAAACAGCTGAAAATTCGGTGAAATAGTGTTTCGTGGGCAGAAGACCGTGAAAAACAAACAAAAAAGTACAGTTCTGGAGTTGGGGCGTTGCCCAGTTGACTCCCAGGGGATCAAAACGGAGAGGTAGCGATCAGGTCCCGATTAAATCCCGGAGGCCCTGAGTCTGAAAAAAATTCGGTCGACTCCCAAGGAAATCTTTAAAATGCACTCGCAGGTGAAAAAACCACGCGACTGCGGATAGACGGCACATGATCGGTATAATTAATTTCCAGTGGGGTCTGGAAAACCCTTTTCCTTAGTACAATAACTCTTTGAGGAAGTTATAACAGTTTTACCCTTTTGAAAACCCTTTAAAACCCCTAAAAAGTGTGTATTTTCATTTAAAATAATAAGAGAATCACAGGAGGTTGAGAAGAATCGATTTTGGCATTGTTTTGATCATTAATTCAGTGTGTTTGAATTTTCCTGCAAATTAGGAATTATCCCGACATATGTTTTTTCTGCTTCTAATCCTACCCTAAAGTTGTTTATTAATGCGAAAACTAACCTCTTTACAGACTACGGACCGCTACCACTTCTCATACCCAAGAAATGTTTGCTAACCCAGGCTGTGCCGAGTCGATAATGTTATCTTACTTAATAGCCTCAGAGTTAAACCCTACCACTTATAAAGCCACCCAAGCCTAACGGATTTATTAACGCTTTAAACTCCCCCCCAAGGACCGCATATTTTGACGATCTCCGAATTTACACGATTTATAGCGGGGTTTTGTAATTAAGATCAATTAAATTTATTAATGGGTAATTATGAGAATATCAAAGAGGGGGTTTGCAGAAGTTTTTTCTTATTAGAATATTAATAGGGAGCGAAGCAACTTTTTGAATTTTGATCAGTAAAAAAAAAGGTTCTTTGTAAAGGAGTCGATGTCGTTCGCGATTCCGGGAGGTCTGAAAGGCTTGTCATTTTTTCCGCCTCTGCCTTTTATTTCCATAAATAATGAGGAATCCTGTTATTAAAGACCACGTTCCTCGGGAAAACGACCCTTGTCACCAACCTTCTAAAAATAATTACATTAACCCGCTTTCTCGTCAATATGAGGGGTTTCCTGTTGTTTTGATTTTTCGACTAAGGAAATGTGATTTTAAATAATAAGAGAGTTTTTATTAATATTTTTCTCAGCTGAGATTGATTTTGAGGCGGACTCGAGTTCATTTACAATTCCGATGGTTTCTCCTTAAATTACCATTCGGCCCTTTTCATCCTCCGAGTAAAGTTTTTCCCACGAATGCCCCCCTTCCTTTTTCCGGGAGTCTCTCAGACCTCGCACAATTCTTTCAAGCGCCTACTCTTTTTCCCCACTTTCCCCATGACTTTCCTTCCTTTTTTTATCATAAAGCTTGCCCTCCTATTGTAGTCAGGTCCTTAATTTAAAATTTTGTAACTTTTTTTACGTAATTTTAAATTAATTACGTATATAAAATTTTTATTTTAATTACGTAAATAAATTATTACGTAAAAAAGAGTTACAAAATTTTGTTTTGAAAAAATTATAATATTTGTCATCCTTGTAAAATTTTTTTTCTCAGTGGATTTTTGTTTGTTTTTAAGGTAAAAAAAAGCAAAAAAACGCCTCCCTCGGGTCTTTTACATTTTTAAAACGTCTTTAATGGAACGTCCTTCATGTAGGCCATAATTTTTTTTGGTGATAAAAAATCCTTTTAAAAAGGAAATAGTATAAATTTTTTATTTTTTGCTTTAATTTAATCTGGTTCTGTATGTAAAATCGAATTCTAGAGAAGACATGGCTCCGGAATTTCTCCATCTCAATAAATTGCATTTATTTCGTTCCGAAAGGTGCCCCCGACGTAAAAGCCTCTTCGCTCTCCGCAGGCGGGTCAACCGAGCGGAAAACAAAGTAAATGCAACCTGAGCCCTTTTTTTATCCTCAACATTCGCAACGACTTTTAAAAATCTTAATCATTTTTCATTTGACGATTTGTATCATGTTTGGATATAATAATGCCATAAAAAACCGTAATAAACTAGATAGGTTTACACATTATTTTGCATAATCTTGATCTCTGGGTTAATTAAAGCGAGAATAAAATTATTGTTTATGGCTTGTGATTAAATTTTAGTTCCAAGTTGAAAATGTGAAGCATAAATGAAGTTTCAGAGGTTGCTTTTTTATTGCTACTACTTTTACTATCCGTTCTGAAAGAAAAAGAAAAAAAGAGACCTGAGAAAATTTTATTTTTGAAAATAAAACTTTATCGTGTTTACGGACTATAAGGTCACCCCTTGGGTTATTGACACTGGAAAGGGGGGAAAAACGTAGAAGTGGGAAAATAAATTCTTAAGCCAATGAGGTTAGAGTAATTCAATTTGTGATCCCGCCCGTAATCGAATCGCTGTGAAATTATTTTTACCCCCTTTACCTTAGGCGACAAAATTTCTTCCTCAAAAAGACAGTGGCAAACATAAGATTGAATACTTGACTCTATGAGGAATACATTTTTTAATGAAAATTACGTCAGAAAATTTTCTTTATAACAATTTTTTCAGTGGTTATTATCTTTCGATTAGAATATGTAAGTGAGTGACTTCACCACTAGAATAGTTGGTGAGGGTTCCGCTAGACTTCGGTAGCTCGTCTAGGGAATCTTGGTCTAGTGAAGTGAACGTTTGTTTTATTTTATCAGTTTATCAGTTTTGAATACTTATTAAGAATTTTAAGAGTAATTTACGTATTAATTTATTTCCTTTTTAAGGTAATTGTATTTTGTTTATTTATATATGTATATTAATCAATATGTTCCTTTTTAAGGCTAATAAATTACGTTAACCAGTTACAAATAAATTAATACGATGCCGAAAAAGAAGGTTATGTACGTACATCTGGTAAAAGTCGGAGACCAGCAATTTGAAATCGCTGCATTATCGGAGGACAAGGAAGTTTGGCTTCAATTAAACCCAGAAGATGTGAATTTGGAACTACATCCAGTTTTAGCAGAAAAACCCTCCATCAGAGCGGCTAAAATTGCTATTAAACCCTTACACGGGTTCCGCAAGGTAGGAGTTACAATTGACAATGACCTGAAGAGAATCTATTTCGACGATTCGGACAATTTGAGTTTTAATTCTCTGCCTCTTGAAGAAGTATCGAAGGTTACAGAACCGAATGAAGAAAATGGTGAGATGTTCTTTTTATTGAAAAAGATCCAAGAACTCGAAGAGAAAATTAAAACTCAACGCATAACGTTGAAGGAGGTAGAAAAAAATTTTTGATAGATAAGTACGATAGGAAAAAGGGAATGAAAGCCAAAGAATGGCTAGCTCGGTTCACTGTGGAATGTGATCGAAACCATATAGAAAGTGATGCCCAGAAGATAGAAGCTTTAAGGTTCTTTTTAGACGGGACATCTAAAGACTGGTTTGAATCAAACATGAAGAAGTTTGGTCTCGAGGATTGGCAGAGATGGGAGGACTCATTTCTCGATATATTTGAAGAAAGAGGATGGATGTCGGTCCGCAAGGCTTATAGTTATAAATATCTTTCAGGCTCTCTGATCGATTATGCCCTGACAAAAGAAAGAATGTTGCTGGAAATAGATCCAAACGGTTTGGAGTTTTCAAGGGTACAAGCTATGGTGGTAGGTTTGCCCATAGAGGTTCAAGAAGAGATTGACAGAGAAGGGGTCAGGACTGTGAAAAATCTATTTGCTGAATTAGGCAAATTTGAAGAATCGTTTCAGAAAAAGAAGAGAGACAGTCCACCTAATACTGTCACGAACCAACACAATAAAAAATTTCAGTTTCAGAAAAACAGCAAAATCAAATGGCTCCTATTAACCAACAAATTCAAGTATCTAAAACACCATGTTATATTTGCGATGCGATGGGTTGGAAAAATAGATACCATCCAATTGGAGTGTGCAGAAATAAAGCAATCTATGATGCAAAATGAGAACTAATCTTACTGAAGTAAGTGCAGAAGAGGAGAAAACACTTTTAAACATAATTTCGGAAAACTGAAATGCCCGGGTAAACTAAATCCACTTCTACGCCTTAATGTTGTCATGAATGATACAATACAGATCAAAGCTATTTATGACAGCGGAGCGAATATCAGTATCCTTAATCAAAGGATTGCTGACACTTTTAATACAAGTTTGATTAAAAGTGCGCATAAAATAAGGACATTAGGTGGATTTAGTTATTTGGATTCCCGGGCAACCGTAAAATTAAAGATTGGAGACATTACAGACACATTAGATGTATTTATAGTTTCGAGTAAAAATTTTTCTTATGACCTTCTGATAGGTCTTGATGCAATAAAAAAATTCCGCCTTATTCAAGATGAAAATTTGAATATATCACAAAGTTTAGATGAAATGAATGAGACTAAGAGGCCTGATTCATGGCCAAAGATGCAAGAAAAAAAGAAAGATGAGAAAATTATTGAAAATGAAAATATGAGTGTTTCAAACATTTTAGATAAAAAGATTGAAGATGAATGGCTTGATCTATTGCCAAAGAAGAAAAGTGAAGAAAAGAAGAGAAAAATTGAAGATAGCAGAAGTCGGATTATTTTGGTCTTGAAAACCCACAACTTAGAGCTGAAATTCATTTGAATGAAGAGGTTGGACTATTAGAGGACTTCAAGAAATCAATTTCACATATTGAGGAACAAGATAAGAGGGAATCAATTTGTAGGTTGATGATGAAGTATAGACATCAATTTGCTAAAAATAAGTTTGATGTGGGACAGGTACGTTCCAAGGAAGCAGAAATTCGATTAATCCATGATGAATATGTCAATTCTCGCCCATATAAGTGTTCACTTATAGATGAAGAAGAAATCAAGTCACAGATTAAGAAGCTGTTAGAGGCTGGTTTGATTCAGGAGTCGGAATCACCATATGCTGCACCTGTTACGCTGGCCTATAAAAAGAAGATGGAAAACGAACTAGACTTTGCATTGACTTTCGAAAACTGAATAAATTGCTAGTGCCAGACTGTCAACCGTTCCCTACAATTCAAGAAATAATAGACCAGGTAGTTCATTGTAAGTTTTCACTACTCTAGATGTTAATTCTGCATTTTGGTGTGTGAAATTAAGAAAGGAAGATCAGGAAAAAACAGGTTTTGTTACCAGATCTGGAAAATTTGAATTCAAGGTCTTACCATTTGGTCTTAGATCTTCTCCTTCGATCTTTCAACGGATATTATCCAATATTATCCGCCGCAACAACCTTGATTCCTTTTGCGTTAATTATATAGATGATATATTAGTATTCTCTAAATCTTGGGCAGAACATCTACAACATATTGACAAAATTTTACGCACAATTTCTGAAGAAGGTCTTAAACTAAAATTGTCTAAATGCGTTTTTGGAACTAAATCGGTGAGGTATTTAGGACATATAATTACAGAGAACTATGTTTCACCGGCTCATGAAAATCTTATTGCCATAAAGAAATTGAAGCGACCGACTGACAAATCTGGGGTCCGTAGTATCTTAGGCTCGATCAACTTTTATTCAAAATATATTCAAAATAGTGCTATAAAATTTGAGCCATTACACCGGTTGCTGAGAAAGGATATTAAATTTGTTTGGACAGAAGAATGCGAAAACTGTTTCCAAACAGTGAAAGATTATTTGTGTTCCGCACCGATCCTGAGTAGATAAAAAATGCCGTTTCTACCCCAGGTGGTGGTGGAGAAAAAAAAATGCCGTTTCTACCCCAGGTGGTGGTGGTGGAGAAGGGACCGTCTTGTGAGTTTGAGGGCGGGGTTGAGACGGTCCCGTCGCTGGGTAGGTTACCAACTCTAAACATTCTAAAACTGATGACCAAAAAAAAAAAAACATTTTTTGATATTGTTTTCGGGTTTACATCTGGAGTCCTTCTGTCCACATTTCGTCAACATCGGAACAGTAGTTCGGCCGTAGCGCATCATTTCATCATATCTCCCACATTTTTGCGAATTTCGGATTTTAACTTACACCAGCGCTAGCTAATGACAAAAGGAATATTGGTGAAAATTTTTTGCTAATCCGATGGCTACACAACAACTCTAGAAATCTAAGACAGGACTTTCTTTTTTTTAAGATAGCCAAGTTTATTAAAATTACAACATTTTTTCGGGTTCTCATCTGGAGTCCTTCTGTGCACATTTCGTCAAAATCGGTACAGTAGAATTTCGGATCGCTACTTACGATGTAATTTTGGCGTAAGGCTATACCTATACCCATGCCATTTTTTTTAAATTCTATTCCTACCTTCAGGGTTATTGCGCATGCTCGGCTCTTACCGCGTATTTACGAACTTGATGGATCATCGAACTTGTCTGAGTGAGCATGAACGAGCGTGCGCGTTAAAACAAACTTGCACAAACAAGTTCGTTGATTAATAATAAATAAAATAAAACTATTGAAACTTTTTAAAAAAACTTATATTTTTATAATTCGTACAATATTTACAGGTAAGTATGTATAATTTATATATTTCTGGTAGGTAAATCTTGGTATTGGGTTGAACTATCCAAACTAGTTTTTCAAATTTATTCCTTTATTTTTGGCAATCGATTTCGGGCGCCTATCATCGCCCCTCCTCAAGCCTGTCACAAAACAATACAATTTAATTTATTATGATTGAAACTATTGATGATACTATTAAGCATAAAATTATTTAAAAAGTTAAAATTAGTTTGAAAGTGAATTGTTTAAAAAAAAAAAAAAAATATAATAAAAATTAATTACCGCTTAAAAATAAATTTGTTGTTTTTCTTTCTTTCCTTTTACAACCTTTCAAATGGTTATCATCTAATCATGTATGTCACCTTGTTGTTATTCCTATCAATGCATTTCTCTTTTTCACAATTTGTACAATAAAATATATTACTTTAAGCTTTATTTTCTTATCCTTACCTATAAATAAGTAATTAAACAATTTCAGCGTTAACAATGATCTTTTTCTTATTTACAATATCACTTGGTTTATAAACTATTGACTAGAATTTTATTGATAAATTACTCTTTCATTATCACAATACAGTATCACAATTTATTTTTATGCATTTTAGGTAGTTCGAGGTTTGACTAGATTGTTTTTCTCTGACTTTACTTGACTAGACCTTTATAATACTTAATAGCTAGAGATTCATGTGGGTTTTTTTGGTAAGTACCTATCTATTCATTAAATTTTATAAGCATTATTTATACCATAGTTGTCTACTTGTATATTACAATTGTTTTCTTCTTTGCTTATGTGATATTCTCTAACCATAGTAGTTTTTCATGATTGTTTTCACGGTCCAAAATAACCGGATTGTCAAAGTCAAAATCGTGATTATTATCTAGTGCATGTTGTGCCAAACCTGTCTTATTTCTTTTTTGATTACAGATCTCCTATGCTGATCAACTCTATTTTTGAGGAACTGTATAGTTTTTCCAATGTAAGATACTTCCTTTCCTTCGTTTTTACAACCAATGCAGTTTATTTTGTATATTACATTGCTGTTTTCCTTTAGTTTTTTTGTTTCTTTTGTGTTCGGAAAAATTGTTTGAACTTTATTTTTTATGTAATAGTAAAAGTTGAAATTGTTTTTTAATAAAATCATTTTTCTTGCATAACTTAATAATATTTTCAGTTAAACCCTCCACATACACAAATCCCGCAAAATTTCCTTCTACTTTTAACGTCGATTCTTTTTGGAAGTTATTATAAAACTTTACTTTTTCTTTTTTAATGACTCTATCTAGAAGCTTTTTCGGGTAATTGTATTTATAGAGAGTATCGTACACATTTTGAGATTTTCGTTGTGAAACATGTAATCACTAAGCTCCAAAACTTTCTTAACCATATTACTGGCAATATTGATTTTTTGTTGAAAAGGGTGGGAGGAATAATAGTTTAAAATTCGTCCTGAACAATTCGGTTTTTGATAAATATTGACTATAAAATTATTTTGACGGTTTCTTGAAATGAACAAATCCAAAAATGGGATACCCTCATCACTTTCTTTTTCTAGCGTGAATTTTATGTTTTGATCTAAATTATTTAACTCATCTAATATTTGTCTACATCGTCTTTATGTATCGACACAATCGTGTCGTCGACATACTTTTTTAAAAATTGTATTCTACAGCTAGTTTTGTTTATAAAATTGTGAATTATTTCATTTACATATATATCAGCTAAAGCTGGGGACAGACATCCTCCCATGGGACAACCTTCCAGCTGTTTGTATATGATTTGATTGAAGGTAAAGTACGAGTTATATATTATTTTATTTAACATTTCAAAATACGAATTTTTATCAATTTTTGTGCTTTCTTTTACTGTATCCCACTTTTGGTCTATTATATCTACTACTTTTTTCAACGGTATTGATGTAAACATTGATTCTATGTCAATACTGATCAAAACATGATTGATATTACATTTTATAACTTTTAGGAACTGTTTAATTTCATATGAATTTTTGATATTGTAATTGTATAAGTTTGTAATGCTTTTTAACGGTTCTAATATTAGTTTTGATGTATTATATAAAGGTGAGGGATCGTGCTGATAACAGGTCTAAATTTTTCTTTTTCTCTTTCCATGTACCATACATGTATGGTAGCAATCCTGTGTAGTTTGTACACTTCTTTTTTGTTCTAAAATCAATAATTTTTCTTTGTATAGGTCATTTATTTGTTATTATTCCAATTTTGCAAGGTACTTGTAGGATTTACTTTTTCAATTTTATAAGTTTTGTTATCTTTAAGCATCTCCATCATCAATTTATGTACTCATCCTATAGAACACTACCATCTGTTTTGTTTTATCTGTTTGTAAGGCAATTAAATTTTGGTTTTCTTTAAAATACTGTTTTGTCTTTTTTATAAAAAAATGAATTTTGTCATAAATCGGATTTTTGTGAATAAAACTACTGGTTGTCTTATGGACACTTTTTACGTTAATAAAATTAGTAATTTTGTTTATAATTTTTCCTCTCATAGTATCCCTAACTTCCCTAGTTATTTTTTGTAAAAAACTTTCAATGTCTGCGATTAAATTTGGTATTGGAATATTCTTAAAATGGTACGGAAAAGAGAATTTTGGTCCCAGTGATAATGTTTCTTTTACATATATAGGTAATTCTTCATTGGTTTTGTTAACAATTAAATTTTCATGCATAAAATTATCTTTATTTTTGTATTGTTTTTCTTGTAGTCTAGTAAACTTATTTGACAAACGATTTTTATGCTTGATAAATTCTTTGTCATAGACATGTTGTAGTGCATTAAGGCAAGCAAAGAGCATTAATTTATCAAATTTGAAAGCATGCATTTTTATTTTCTTTTATAGATTTGTTTACTTTGTTTATTTCATATAGGTGTCTCTGAGGCTAAGATTCATATTTTTAAGCTTATACATTAGCATATATTGCTCTCCTTTACATTGGATGCTAATATTGTTAAAACTAACTTGATTTTTTATGCCTTTGTTGTACTTGTTTGGAAACACATGGTACTTTTTGCATTTTTTCAAAAAAACCATTTGGTTTAACAATAGCGCCAATTTTATGTATAGCCTTTCTAAACATTTATATTTTACGTAGAGAGAGTGGTACTCATCTTTTAGCATTCGGTAGAACTGATGTGATGAATAGTTTAGCGATAGTTGATTCGGTGATAATGGAGTGGTGTTGTGGTACTCTTTCTTTTTTCCTTCTTATGTTCAGCTCTGATTTCCAGGTATTTTTTTATTTTATTTTGTTTGGTAGGTAAATCATTGGTAGGTAAATCTTGGTATTGGGTTGAACTATCCAAACTAGTTTTTCAAATTTATTCCTTTATTTTTGGCAATCGCTATGATAGGCGCCCGAAATCGATTGCCAAAAATAAAGGAATAAATTTGAAAAACTAGTTTGGATAGTTCAACCCAATACCAAGATTTACCTACCAATGATTTACCTACCAAACAAAATAAATAAAAAATACTTATATATTTCTTTTTAGCTATAAAATACAAAAAAACTTTTAGAAAGAACTAATGAAAATCATCCGGTCGAGTCTCCTGCGTGGGCCCAGGTTTTTTGAATCCTATAAAAAAAACAACAATTAATTAACAACATTTACTACAAATTTTTTTTTTTTTTTTTTACCTTTACCTTTTTATATAAATCGAAGATCATGTTTTAGTCCATCTTTCCCTAAGTAAACCAGGGAAACATTCTCTCCATTTTCGTTAAACGTTTGGATTTCTTCGTCGGAAAGTTCGAAACGTTTCGGCAGGTAGACTCTTATGGTTTGATCATGATCTCTCAGTACCGCGACCACACCTTTTCCATGTTTTGTAACAACAGACTCCAATTGTTCGATCATGTACGGACGACGCTTTTGTAAGTTTTCAAACTTTCGTACAACACGAATGTTCTCATTCATTTTATTAAAAAGGGATATGAATCTGGGGGAAAAAAAAAATTATTAGCAAAGCATTCTAAGATAATACCTATATTCTCATTTCATATAAATAAATAATTGATGGTAGGTACTTACGAGGCCATTTTGATTCGATAAGTGTCTTCTTTTTTTTTCTGTCACAAGACGCGATCCTTTCTGCTCGACTTTACGTAAAAGAATGAGAAGGTTCGAGGTGGGGGAGGGGGAAAGCATGGTGGTGAGGGTGTGGTAGGGGTAGCGTACATCGAACATGTCTGAGTGAGCATGAACGAGCGTGCTCGTTAAAACAAACTTGCACAAACAAGTTCGTTGATTAATAAATAAAATAAAACTAATTGATTATTAGGTATTAATATATAAAAAAAATTAAATTAAAAAATAAAATAAAACAATTAAAAAAAAAAAAAAAAAGATAGAGAAAAAAGATAGAGAAAAATTTTTTTTTAATTTAATAAAATCTAAAATAAGAAGAAGGTATTTGAATGATCGTATGTAGCCAACGAGCTAAAGAGTGAACGCGATAAAGGGTACACATTTTGGGATTGTCGTTATGTAAGAAACAATGAGTTCCTCCCCGAGCCATCGGAGGTTTCAGTGTGTCTATTCTACGACACCCGTGGTCTTCTATGTCAACGATCGTACTATCGATAAATTGTTGAAGAAAAGACTTTTTCTCAGCTCCTTTTACAAATACGGTATCGTATTTTTCGAAATTACTCCGGAGGATCGTGGATAGAGAATTGTAATCGACGTCTCCGTCGCACCAATTAATGCCGTGATAACGGCAGGCTAACCATTTATTGGTACGTCTAGCAGCGGTAGTTAAATCATTTAGATGTTTTGGTGGTTTGAAAACCCAGTGGCGAACGGACAAATAGTCCAAGTCGAAAATTGCTAGCTCCTTGAGAATAAATTTCGTATCGTTATCCACGAAACATTGGAGGTCCGTCACACACAACGTCATCTCGAAGACTGAAGACTGAACCATATCCAGATAAAACTTTTGTTTTTCTTACACCAGTCTACGGACTACACCCGTAAGAGGGTTATACTGGACGATTCGATCGTGTATTATGAGGCAATATGCTGTGGTATCCGCTGGGAAGGGATTCTTCGATTCGAATTCTAGTCTAACGTCAACCGGACCGGTTTTTATAGATTCGCTCTGTTTCGAGCAGTCTATCACGACCAGCGGGGTTTTACTTTTAAAGTCTTCCCAAGAAGATAAAGGAGGTAAACAATTATTATTACGAGAACCTTCATAGTAAGAATGTTGAAATGATGCGTACATGTAGTATAGTAACGCGTATCTATTCGTAGGAAAGTCTAAATTCATATCATCGTAAGGATAAGATTTACAATTAAGGTATAATTTGACGTTGGATAAGTTGCAGTGATCAAAGAGACCCGAATCTTTACCGATCTCGTTTTGTCTCGCCGTTTGGAACGCTAGAATGACGTAGCGAGGTTTCTCTAATTGACTTGATGTTTTCACCGACCAGATTTGTCGTTGAGTCGTCGGTAAAAGGGGGTAGTCAAAAAGCTCCCAAGAGCGGAAAGGGATCGAAAGCATTTTTTCCGATCTCAAATGTCTCATAAGAGCGAGTCTATTGTGCTCGTCTACTGTAACGTAAGGTATTTTCCAGCATAGTTTGAGTAACTCTATCTTACAAACTTGCCTCGCATTCTCGCCGGCGGCCTGGGATAAGTAGCTGTTCGTGTCTTGTCTACTTCTAGTCAAAATTAATTCTTGTCTTACATTCAATACTATCTTTTGATAGTCTTCAAACACCCCGAGTAACATCGCGAGAGGTAAGATGACGTTGAAATCTCCGTTGGTTGAAATCAAATCTCTGAGGTTATCTTTTTCCGGGTAGCTCCAGCCAGTGCTCACTCCACCGAATCGACCTCTCGGCGAGAGAATGGCCTTTAAGGTGGACGTGATTCCGGGGTTCCTCACTCGGTCCACTTCAACTCCACTCAGCTCGTAACGTACCTCATCGAATAGAAATGCGAACGCGTTGTTGGTCAACATTGAGGTAGCTGCAAGTGGGGGAGTTCCGTCATCTTTAACGAATTTCCCTTCGATGTATAGTAAACTCTGACTGGGCAAAGTGTAGAGGTCTTGATGCTGCAAGCTAATACGTATCTCGTCTCCTTGTTGTAATTTTGAAGAGCCGTAAGGGTGGTGGGAATGAAGTTCTATGCATTCGATCGAATCTCTGAGATGAGGAGTCTTTTCGAGATTCAGTGTGTTTTCTTCCATGTTGTAGATAGAACGTAATAACCAAGCGATTGAAGATATCGAATGTTCCTCGCTGTTAAAGATGCTACCTCTTCGACGGTCTTCAACGGAATGATGTTTCTATCCGCGGTGACGTCCTTATATACATCTCTAAAGTCTAACCCCATTTCTATGAAGTCGGGATTAGATCAAGTAAAAACAGCATACACAGTTGACCGCAATTGTTTGTCCCCTCTTTTTGATATCTTTTCTCGTTGATTGATAATTTAAATTTTTTCATATAACGTACAAATTCCGGCGGGGGGTGCGAACCAGTGCTGTCGAAATAGTATACTGATGAGCCGAGTTTCTTATAGCAGACCCAATGTGTTCCTTTTCCGGTGTTCGGATCCAAATTAAATATAGCGCGTTCGTTTTTCAAAGGTTTACGCGGGAATTCGTTTAGCATGAACACTCGTCTGAATGCTTGAACTTTGAACACTTTCGCCAACAGTTGTAAATCAAAATTGGTTAGTCTCTTTTGGGGTATAATTCGTTGAAAACGTTTAGCTTCTTCGTTCAACTTTATCGTGTTACCTCCTCCTATTCTTTTCGGGGTGGGGATGATTCGATACTCTCTCTTCTTCTTCGTCGTCTTCTTCTTCTTCTTCTTCCTCGTTTTCGTTAACGTGTTGTTCGTACGAGAACTCATAGCGGAATGAAAATCTACTACTATGACACCCTCTTATATACCTACGTTACTGGATTTTTCCCAACTGTTGTGAGAGCTGTCGAAACCTAGCCACTTTACTAGAACTCTGTCACCTCTTTGTTTGATTATCTTCTCAACGAGGTAGGAATTGGGATATTTAGCGAGTTGTAGTTCTTCCTTATAAAAGCAACCTGCTATAGTCTCACCTTTGTCGTCTACTAAGTGATAGGTCACTGGTTTTGTCTTTCTAACGGTGGATATAGTAAGAGTTCTGTTGACCATGATGGCTGATATCCTTTGGTGAACTGAGCTTTGTATTTTGATATTCTGACTCGGTCACCGATTTTATAATATTTTATAACCTTCGCTTTTGTTTCAATTTGTTTTCTCAAGTAAACGTCTCGAAGTACCTGTGATTCGATGTTCTTTCCTTTTACGTCTGCAGGCTTCATGTTTATAGTAGAGTGTTTTTTGTTATTGTAACCTCTAAGAAGAGATTCCAAAATGGATACCCACTTATAATTTCCTTGCAAGCTAAACCTTTTCCACATCATGGATTTTAATGTGCGGTTGAATCTTTCCACTATCGAAGCTTTCATGTTACTATAAGTTGAATAGTGGTTTATATCGTAGGCTTTCATCAGGTTTTTAAATTTGGTATTGTAGAACTCTTTTCCGTTATCGGTTTGAAGGTTGCGAGGTTTCCTTTTCATCAAGACCTTCTCGAACGCCGTTCGCACATCGGATGCAGATTTACTTTTAAGGGGGACTGCCCAAGCGTATTTTGAAAAACAATCGATTACCGTGAGAATGTATTTATTTCCAGAATTGACTCTTGAATAGGGAATCACTTCAACCAAATCCGCTTGCCATAAGTCATCGATCCCTTTAAGTATAACGGGTCGTCGTTCGAAATTTCTTCTCGCTGGTTTGTGTAGCTCTCGTACGATCTGCTCTTTATGAGATGCCATAGTGAACTGAGAGGATTTTTTTTTATGCGATTATACCCCCAGCTCGGAGGTGTTCCTCTATCCGACGTATCTCTCTTCTCTTATTAGTAATGTCACTGTCCTTAGATGAGAATAAAAGTTCTCTCAGTCTATCGACTAAACTATTAGGGTCTTCCTCGATTTTTGTGGCATTGCTACCACCTTTTTTCTTTGCCGATGGAGGATATAATTTTGAGATTACTCTACGATACTTGATAGAATTTTGTAAAACGTGAACCGGGGCGGTTGGACTGTAATTCTTTTTATGAGCGCTAGAGTATTCTAAAATTTTCATGTATTGTTTATTGTCCCAAAGGCTAACAAGATCATTATCGGGATTTTTCATGAACATCAATTCAAAAAGACCAGCCGTGCCGTAGATTTCATCATCTTCGATAAATATAACATCTCCAATAATATCTATAATCGAATTACCAATGACGAATTTTTTATTAACGGGATCGTAAGCTACACCGTAGACCATGTCGAGGTCCTTAATATTATTTTCTAATAGCATTTTGACATATTGTGAAGCTAACGGACCGGCTTGCTTCAGACACTCTTCCTCTTCTCCAAGACTTGTGGTCTGTTCAGGTTCGTGCTGTTGTTGTTGTATTAGAGCATGCTCTTCTT